>VYXH01007607.1:29567-42268 GCA_013397275.1 Burhinus bistriatus
GGCTTTTGTTTCTTTGAGCCTCTTGTGGAAAGATACATTAAAAAAAAGTACCTTCCCTAAACATTTTTTTGTATCACCTATTCACAGTGGTGCAACTGGCATAGAAAAACAGCCTAGTTTTCAATAAGCCTTTCAGGATCCGGAATTTTACAATGCAGTTCAGTGGTAAAGTATATAGCTATATGGACTTTAAGAACTCCTTTCTTCTGTTTGTATATGGAAAAGCTTCATTACTTCTTTTTGGTAGAGAATATGCTAATGGCGAATTGCTAATTCAGCTCAACTCCCAGATTAATTTCAGAGCCACAACTTTGTAGGATAAAGTTCCTATGTGGTAGGTATGACCGTTGTTCTTTCTTCTAAAAACTTTATAATTCACCCTATTAAAGTGCTTCTTTCAACAGGTAAATTGATTAACGCATCTCTGCATAATTGCTTTGCCATGACTACTTACTATTTCACCAATCTTCACGTCATTTACACATTTCATCATAAATGATTTGTGTATACTTGTATATGATCAAAAAAAAAAAAAAATTGAACAGAGTTAAGCCTTAGCGTTTCCTCTGAACTTCTGGGGAAATACTTTTATACAGTAATGAAAAATGCTTTCTGAGATCCGGATCTTAAACCATTGATTTGAACTGTGTTGCTATTGTGCTATTATTTAAAATCAGTAAGTCATGTTAGGCCGAAAGTCAAATTCCACATATATTAAATCCCTGCAGTCATGTCTAATAACCCGAAATAATTAAATCAGGTTTTTATAAGATCTACTTTTCTATTAAAAACATTTGACTGCTACTAGTGTTTGGGTTTTTTACTTAACTCTTCTATCTACTTTTCCATTATTGCAAGCAGAGTTGATGTCAGAGTAGCTACTCTAGCAATTAGCAGGAGTATTCACTGGCTGTGCTTGAGTATTGAATATTTTCAAAGCTTCAGGAAAACAGTGCAATAATAATAATAATTAAAAGTTTGAAGAACATTCAACAAGTTATTCCTAGATGTTACCGTTTTCCTTAGGTGTTAATAGACTGAAAAACCTTTTTTGTCATCATGTAGCTCAACCACATTATCCTTTGCCTTTACTGAGGGCTAAAACATAATCAGTTAGCTGTTTTACTAATCTGTCTCTGCTATCACCATTTTATTATGTCTTCATTTAAACTCCATATTGTAGGGGTTTTTAACTATAGCGTCCTTTCCTTAATCCCTTTAACTTTTCCTATTAATTTTCTACATTTAATAAACACAAAGCTATATGGTTAAATAACTATTCCCCTCTTCAATGCAACTTCCCACATTCTTGACAGATTTCCTGCTAATTTCTATCTTTTCTTTGCCAATTGAAATAGTGTAGGTTTATATGCATATTTTTTTTTTTTATTTCTTTACTGATGATTGATAACAATTTGACTCCTAAGCAATCTGTGTAAGAACACTGTACTTTTTCCTGCCTAAATTGTGCTCAATTTTCCCTAATTTTGGAATTTTAAGAACCAAGTATATTACGTAATCTTCTTGTCTAAATTGAATGTTAGAAGGTCAAAATCACACCCAAACACTAACTTTGGCTGAATGAAAGACTTGGTTTTATTCAAAGTAGAGAATTATCTATATTAAAGGCAAACCCATTTACAAGTATCAGATAATTTATTTTGAAACTGTAGCAATGTGTTCATTGCTTCCATGAGAGCACTGACAACACAGGGATCCAAGTCATATTCTCCTAACCACAGATCTTTTTTCCAGTCTATATAGTTAACAATAATTTCTTGTGTGACTAGACCCATTTGATTATAGCCATGTATGTGTAACGACTTGCTGTGTTCCACCCAAATAAAACTTTCACCTATAAACACCTACAAATATAGTCAGTTTTTTCCTTGAAAATTCACAGAAAAGAGTTAAATACAGATACAATACAGAAAAGGTATTCCTTGTTCCATAGTGATTACTGTGTCTCTACTCTCATGAAAAAAAAAAAAGAAAATATAAATTAAGACTAATTTATTTAAGATTCATTTATTGAAGACTGAAGAAATTTTTCATCTCATCTCATCTACACAATTCTATAGATCTATGTCCGAATGAACCAAAAGATACCTAACCAAACAGTCTGGTCATAAGTTATTAAATCGTCAAAATATGTGAACATGACAAATTAATGAGATATTCAAATCTGTACCCTGTTGAGTACTGTGAACCTGAGGTACACAGAATGAGAAGGTAGAGACCTAGTAAACTTCTAATTAGGTGACCTGCTGCTTTGTATCTACATGAGACGGAAAGATACCAGACGTAAAGTTATGAGCATTTCTAATGTATGTACACATTACAGAGTAACATGAAGGAAATTATAAATCTAATGAATGTTAACATGGTACAAACAACTTCATAGCACATGAAAAAAGCCAAATGCAAAAAGTTTTTAAATGTACAGTTTTGGGAAGACCAATATACTGTTTGATGAGAACTTCTGTTAGTTAAGATTCCAAGAATGCTTATTACTTCAAATTAAAGCAAGTCCTTCCACAATATATAATTTTCTTTAATATCACAACTTCATTCAAAACAGAAGTTCATGCTAATCAAATTTGTACATGAGGATAATTATATAGATTGGGATACTCTTTCTTCACTACAGAGTTTCTACCTATCAGTACATAGCAAGTGTTCCAGTAAATCATGGAGATCCAAGAATGGAAATGCTTTTGGCAGTGCAAAATATTCTTAAGATTTCGTTTAGATACTTATCAATTATATAGATTGATATAAAATATAATAATTAAATATATGAGGGGAACTGGATGTATTTGAATGGCTCTAAATAACTAGCATGGTTCTCATTGTCTATATTAATGCTGAATTATTAAGATTAGATTGTGATCTAAGACACAACATTTCAGTGAGGTCTCCCCAGACTGCACCTTTGAATCAGTTTCTTTCTTGCTTCCTCATGGGTAATAATTAAACAGAAGTCAGTGTCCATGGAAGCTCCTTCTTCCATAAGCCCGTATAGGAGCTCCAGCCACTGCGTGCTCATGCTGTCAGACAGCTTACCAATGGGTGGGATGTTGAGCTTCATACCTTCCATCAACTTCGACTACACTGTGAATCACGGTTGGTTTACAAACACCAAAGATGACTTGAAACAGTAACATAAGCTCTTGGATATCTAAACTCATTTCATTTCAACCCAGACTTTAGCTGCTTTTAAATCCATAATTTTAAAACAGAGTATTATTTTTAGGTATATCAACAAGTGCGATTTTGTTTACCAATAACACCATACTGTCGCATTTTAATAAAATCCTTCCTAAAGATATTTATTCCTCCTTAGCATTAGCACTGTGATGTCAAGACCAAGAACCTTGCTGGTATGCTGGGGGAAAAAAAGAAGAAAAATGGCCTTAAGTATGTTATTGACAGGAATGACTGAGCTTCTGGATGCTTGCCTAATGAGGCTGATGATTGCGATTTCTGGGTATTTCAAGGTTAATTTTTATCTTTTTAATGTTCAATGTACTCACATGTATTTTTTAACATGATTTTTGAACATAGTTGTTTATTACAAACAGGCCACAAACACAGGATAAAGTCTAATGTGATATATCTTGACAGTTTAATTTTTTTGGACGGATTTTATATAATCTAACAGATACTGTGAAAAAGCTTCAGAATAGATGTCCTTCACATAGAACACATAAGATTGTTGACATTAGCAACAGAAAACATGTTTACATTACTATTGTCTTGTTAAGAAACAAAATTAACTAAAATTTTATTTTAGGAGTAGGGACAAATATATGTCCAAAGCTGTCTGTGTTTTATGTTGGAAAATCACATGGAAGTTTTGGCTTCAGTCAGGATGAATCCTTTACACTAAAACTACTAAAATGTTCATGAGTGTCTGAACATATAATTTTATCAGGAAAACTTAGTGTACATGGCAAAGTGAATTCTTTGAGACTGTTTTACCTTCCCGCTCTCCTTAAAATAACAAATGTAACTCTCCCCAGCCCCAGTAACCCAGAACATGCTAATTCGGTTTCATTTCAACATTGTGCACAGGTACAAAAATGCTTAAAAAAAACTTGTAAAAAAATAACATCAATCAACCAGTAAAATGCACTCACCATCTCTTCGATTAAGCCTTGCAAATCCAGGGCTGTGACTGCTAGACAGCTCTGATGAACTGCTGAATGATGACTGAGGCAAAGCAGACACCAACTGATCATCACAATTATCTGCCAGTGAAAAATATCACATTCAGGTTAATACAACAAACACCATTTACTGGCACTGTAACCAAAGAGAACACTAGAAAAAATATCTGAATCAATCCTGTATCTGAGAACAGCACATCTCTATAAATATTTCCTCTTACTATATTATACATAAAAGCATCAGTACTGAGGCAGTGGTGGTTTGGGGTTTTTTTTTCCCTTTTTTTAACGCAGTATTTCATGAGCCTACCAGGGTATAATTTATTATGTTCTTCAACTGGCTGTACTTACCCACTTCTTACCTAACTTCTAAGATCATACTGATAAATGGTTCACAGCTCGCTCACTATCATTTACGTGGACAGCAACTGACACCTCCTAGTCCTGGTTGTAGCATGAAGCCACAACTTCAGCACATCTCTTTATTTTCTTTAGACCTGATGCTAGCACAGGTCTGTGCAATCACATTTAATGTGCAATCACATTAAATTCAGCTATTTCTTAAAAAAATCCCTGAACCAATGAAGTAAAAAATAAACTCATCCCTTTTAAGCAGTGTAAGAATGACAAAATGGAAAATCTTTTGCTTTGCCAATGGTATGCATGTTTGATAAAGACATAGCACAAAATCATTATCACGCAGTTATTAGTATGCAAGTCATAACATCATACCGAATGAAACCTGAGTGTTTCAGAAAAAGAAGTCTTAACTGCCGTTCACAATCAATGGTGCATAAGCAAGCAAATGCTAATCAATACCTTGGATGTTAAATGCCTCTCCAGCTCAATCACTATACAGGACATGTGTTCATTCTACATTTAAATTTGAAAAATATAAATCGAGAATCAGTATCTGTTCTAGTTTTCGCTGAAAGAAGACTGATTTTAAAACACTAGAAGAAATGTAAGCAAATCTTTCCCTAGCTATACCGTGCTGGCATCTGTTGTTTAGAAAATGAGAGGAAATTATGTAAACTATTAGTCTTTACGAAATGGTTCTTTTTAGGACAAATATATTCTCTGGATGCAACTGATAAGTGACACATCACAGGTGATTCCTTCTTATTCTACCCCTTCTGTTTCTCTACAGATTTCCACTATCAAAATCATGAATATTAATTAATACAAAATCTTTTCCTGATTCAGTGAGAATTGTTTCTGCTAAATAAGTATGGATATTTATAATTAGCAGCAAGACTTTTATATGAATGTCTCAAAGGGATTTTTTGATCACGTTCAAAAATTATTATTTTTTTAAACTCGGTTCATTTGGTTCTTTAAGCAAAACTCTTCTTGAAGAGAAGGCCTGATACTGACCATGACTGCTACAGTTCTCTCAAATCCCGTAAGTAATATCCAGTCACTACAAACAAGAGGATATATTATTTGCTCTTGATGATAAGCTCACCTATACCATACTTCTACCAAATTCAGAGTACCTCACTTGTGAAAGGAGCAAATAAAATTATTTACTTTCATAAGTTTACTTCCTGCTCTACAAACTGCAAAATTTTGTAACTACACTTTATTGTCTAACCGCAAGCTCATTTTTCACTTCATTATACACAGATTAGATTTATAATGGTGAGAGAGGCTGTGCTACTTGGGACAAGTTGTCCAACTGGTAAGCATCGAAGAAAAAAAATGAAGGGAAACAAGATTTCATCTTATGAGCAAATGCATTGCACTGGTCTTAGAAAAGGATCTCATTAGTGAAAGGTTTCTTTACAGCACAGAAAATAAGAACTTATTAGTCACGAACTACACCAGAAAGTGAAGAGTATGATGCTGCTGTGTTTCATGCAGAGGGCTACTTACACTGCTGATGCAGTGATGTACGTGATCTCGAATCATGGAATCACAGAATGATTTGGGTTGGAACGTAATGTAGTGCAATCTCCCTGCACTAAGCAGGGACATATTCAGCTAGATCAAGTTGCTCAAAGCCCTGCCCAACCTGACCTTGTATGTTTCCAGGGATGAGGCATCTACCATCTCTCTGTGCAACCTGTTCCAGTGTTTCACCACCCTTATTGTAAAAAATTTCTTCCTATCTAGTCTAAATCTACCTTCTTTTAGTTTAGAACCATTACCCCTTGTCCTATCACAACAGGCCCTGCTAAAACATTTGTCCCCGTCTTTCTTATAAGCCCCCTTTAAGTATTGAAAGGCTGCAATGAGGTGTCCCTGGAGCCTTCTCTTCTCCAGGATGAACAATCCCAGCTCTCTTTGTCTGTCCTTAGAGGAGAAGTGTCACAGCCCTCTGATCATTTTTGTGGCCCTCCTCTGGACCTGCTCCAACAAGTCCATGTCCTTCCTGTACTGAGGACTCCAGAGTTACACAGAGTAGAACATCTCATCACTTTCATATGCCTCCTATTTTCGACTTTGCTTGTCTGGTAAAAGGTGGCATGTGTTATGAAATGAATCACCAGGAATGAGACCATGTGATTAATACTTACAAGTACGAGAAGATAACGAACAGCAGATACGCTACTTTTACAACACCCTTGGGTCTGTATAAGTCTTCACAACTTTTTAATTCAGAAGGAAAAAAAATTTCCACTGGATGAATGAGACAGCTACCTTTGCGTTATTTGCTTCTGCTGACTACACTTTTCACCTTTTTTCCTGCTAATGTACAAGTGAGAAAGGAATCAATGGTACTGCACTATTCTGCCTAGACGGTTTAGTACGCATGTTCTGTGAAACTCATATATTGCTTTGAGATTCCCAGAATAACTCACTGAGCACTTATATAGTATTTATCCTATAATAATTTATGTCAATCTCTATTTATAATACAAAGGTACATAAACAGTTGAATACAGACAAGATGTTATGTAAAATCCAACAGGGCAAGACTTTTTTTACTCTTCAACAATAATGATTAAAGAGTAATGAGCAATGTATCATAAATAGATCTACTCTGAATAATTACACTTTTATTTTATGATAGCTGTTACACTTTATTTCAGGAAAATATCATCATATCAACTTTTTTTTTATTGTTTAGCACATGTTGCTTAAAATGTGGTGTTGTTGCAGTTTATAGTGTGCAGTGTAATTCAAAATCAAGTAAGAATTCCAGAATTAAATCCAAAACACTTTGTAGAAATTGGCAGGAACCAGATGGTCAGCATCAACTTGTTTCTCAAATTTAATAAAAGCAAATGAAAACACAATCTGTACATGATGACAATTCTATATGGTTTCACCTACAGTGGAAGACATATTACGCACTGAAACACTGTTTGAATTCAGTGTTTTCCCATATGCTACTGGTCAGCTTTTCATTTGTCTTGGACACCCTTCCTCTGTACAACAGAACAAATCCCAGTGCTGAAGGCAATCTAGGGCTTTCTAGGGATATTTCACGTAGCTCCTCCAGGCTACATGAATATTAAGTAGTCTATTCTAATATGTGTTTTAAACCAAAGAATTTTAATTATAACCTATGCATCATATAGTTTTTATTAGATTTCTGTGATAAATCTTTTTTTTCTTTTTTAAACAGTAGCTAAGGATACAAAAAATATAAACAAACCATATGTTTCTGTAATATCCACAAAAATCTCATCTCAAATAAGGCTTTGTGAAGGAAAGAATATGTATTTAATTGTGTGATGCTGGTGTAGAGACTTTTTGGCACATCAAATCAAGCTCAGGCCTACAGAGTCATTGTACAGCAACTGTACAATGAGAAGAGTGAGGAGTAATTATGAAACGCTAGGGTTGGCTAAAGCAGTATACTGACATGAGCTGTAACAGTCGCTATTTAAAAAACAATGTCTGAAATGAGTAGTATTCAATAGGACAAAAAGCCACTACTCTGGGAATAAGAGGTGAAAAGCTGAAGTGCAACTGTTAAAAAAAAAAGGCAAGAATGCAAATGAGGGAAAGGATGTAAAACAAAAATATACTACCTGTTTCATCACCAAATGCAAAAAGTTATTCAAGTTATATAAGGCATGCCTTGCCATAATTCCGGTGCAGATTTAATCAAATTTATAAAGCAACTAAGGCATTTTGTAGAAATAAAACTGTAAGTGTTGCATGTACAAAGTATGCCTATCACTTCTCTTCCAGCTTCAAATACTATCTCATTATGCAAATTCAGAGTAAACCAAGAAATTATTCACACAGTGGTACCATAATTTACATAGATCGTGACATATGATCTACAACAGATGGAGTTCAAATAGGGTATCATGTAGTAAAGCAGTTATCACAGTTATGTTTAGAACACTATGGTTGATCAAATAAATTTTGTGTCTTCGACAAAAGCAGCAGCTTGCTAAAATAAAAATAATAATAAAAATAGTACAATACTACGACAACCTGAGATTTATTTCTTAAGGATGCGTAAGTGTGTATTTTCATTTCCACGTAGTGAAAAAAACACAATGTCATTTACAGGCACAAAACTTCTTTTTTCTTTTGCATCATCAAGAATATATGGCACTGGTTTTAGTTTGAATATAACAGGCTGCTGTTTGTGACTTAAATCTTCACCTTGGTCCATAACACAGACTCACAGATTTTCACACATTTTGAGTGCAAATTTACTCTGAATAAGCAGATGTCAGAGTCCAGTGGTTAGTTACAGCAAGTGAGTTACAACAAGGATTCTGTTGATAATTATCTAAAAAGTACATGTATTACATTGAGACATTTCCTTTATTTAAGACATATCTTAATTCAAACTAAAACAACCCAACAGAATAGCATACAGAAATTAATGTATTACAATTTCACTTATTTAACTTTTCAATTAAATGCATTCCAACCATTATATTGTTGTACACACTTTTTTACTTAAAATTTAGTTTACTCAAAACTTTCTCAACAACAAGAACTACTCATTTCTTAAGCTCTTCAGCTTTACCAAGGACTCAAAGAAAATACTGAGTGCCTAATGAGCAGAGTAACAAACATTTTAACATTAACAAAAAAATCTGTCGCAGTAAGCCACACGAAAACAAAACAAAACAACAATAAAAAATAAATCAAAAAAAGTTTAAAACTCTTTCCTGAATTAGGGAAAACTAAACACCTAATCATCAGGTAAGTAGGCTACCTAAGAACAACAGGAAATGCAGTGTTGGTGGAACAGAATAAAATAAATAATAATTCAGAGAGTCTCTAAGGTTATTAATGTTCATCTTTTCCATGCAGGTGAAGCTGCAATGCTTAGGAAAGATCAACTTTGCTGCTATTAATGCATTCAGATTTGAATAAGTGCGTATCTGTGATCAAAAAAATCATGAAAAGGAGTGAGGCTCTTAAAAATAAGAGGCATGTCATATTGTATCAACAGGACTAGTACTCACTAAAACCTCAAAAAAGGTGCCATAAAGTCTCCCCTCCAATAGATATTTATTAAATCTACAATTCAATCATACAGACTTCAAAGCGTTTCCTTTTCTATTACTGTAAAGACCAAATATCCTTGAGCCCATCTACTGTTTTCAACAGAAGATATTTAATTATTGCTAGGAGTGAGGATGTATCTCACTTTACTTAATGGAACCTTTAAATATGTTAATTGTGGTAATTTAGCGTTCGGTCCATGTGCAGGCTTGTAATTAGTTTCAAAAAATTCATAGAATTTAATGAGATTCAGGTGACATAGCTAAAAAGAGATGTGCCACTCTCCTTCTTTTGCTGAGATGTATTGACCATTATGCTGATCCTGACTATGGTGAACTCTTCATCAATGAGGGTATGACTAATGAGAAGTCAAGTTGACAGATTTACATACAATTAGATCAGATTAGTTTCAGGCCTACTAGCTACACAATATTCGACGTCATTTAACATGAAACCAGACTGTGGTTGCTGCTGCTGCTATATGCTTCACCTCGCATTTGTTTCGTGACCAGGCATAAGCTATTTTTTATTCAGAGAGCCTAAGCACTTCTTTATCCTGGGTCTACTGCTGCCCATTGGTAGCTAAGAGTTCAAAAACAGCTAACTAGAGAAGTTGCACTGTTTCACGCATGCCTCTATGAGCTCCTTGGAGCAGTTCTTAGCCACTAGTGTTTCCCTTTTCCACTATTCAGTTCATTTTGTGTAGTATTTTTAGCCATTCCCACATACTCCATTCAAACTGCACATAAGAGCCATAGAAGCTCACAGTGTTTTGCTTTGCTGAGCTTTTCCAGCCATTTTCAGCTGCTTACTACTTTGAAAAATGTTAACGTTTCAAGTTGAAATTTTATTGGTGATTGGCCCAGGCTGATTTGTTGTTGTTGCTGGTTTTTTTTGGTTTTTGTTTAAACATGAGTTTTCCAATAGATTTCAGCTATTCCTCGGAAAGGGGTGGAGGGAGAAGGAAGGGAGCTGACTACGGAAGATAGAAAAGTCTTCAGGCTTTTGTAACAGTTTCTCTGTCAATGTAAAGAATGATTTATCAAGGAGATAATGTTCCTGGCAGAGCTGATTCTTATCTTGAATTTGCAACGAAATCTTCCAGTTTTCTGATAAAATTGTTAGCCTTTGCAGACTGTGGTTCACGCAGATTCAGCACAGAATTTTGACACTTAGCAGCTAATTGTTCCCAATATACCATTCACAGCAGACATCCGATGTTTTCCTCAACAAAAAATACACAATGCTACATTTCCTTCCTTTCAAGGAGCCATCCCCATTTCACAATCGCAGTTATGTCATGCCAAGGATGGACTAGGAACAGGAAGTGAGTATAAAAAGCCAAATTTCTTATCTGTTCACTGACGACCTTGTTGTTACCCAGGAGCATGAAAGTCTTTTTATGACTGAAAGACAACTCAAAAGCCAGACCAGAAGAAGAAGAAAAAGACTGTAGTTAGATAGATCAGAATTGAATGATGGAGGCCTGGAAGATATATAAAATTCTGTTTCCAAACAGACATTTGCAAAGACTCACACCTTGCAATAGACCTTCAAAAGCTGGCATGGTTCTTACAGATGGAAATTATGCTTTCCTTACTTTTTATTTATTTATTTATTTTTACTTTTTATGTGACTTCATGAATCACTTTTGTTGTATAGTTAGGAGAAAAGGAGCATGAAAATCACAGGGAAATCTTCTAGAAAGTTTTAACAAAGCGAAATAAAAGATTTCTTTGTTCTTAGTACCCAGATATCAGCCAAGAGTCAATGACTCTTCTCTTAACTGATGTTAAAAACATATTGGTAATAATGGAGTTAAAACTCTCAGTCTGTGATGCAATGCAAGTGAAGTCCTGTCACTAAAACTTAACTCCAAGTTCCTAGTGCCCTTTGTAATAAAAAAAGTCCTTATATTAAGCTCCATGGTTATTGGATCAATTATGTATTTTTTTATAGATTCCAATTACATTTTATGTGTGTAAATTTAGTGGTAAAAGAGTGTATGATTCAATAAAACATTAGAGTAGGATGAATTAAAACTGAGAGGTGATGAGAGAAATGGGTCATTTTCTATTAGGGTCTTCTTACTCATTTTGAAAGACATAGAGCAAAATTTATTAATTAACCAAATATGCTGCAGTAATGCTTTTAGATCAGCTTGTTCAAGGTATATCCTCTAGCAAATCAAGAAAGTAGAAGGGCATATCTTCTACTAGATAGGCAAGTACCTTAGTACCTTGTCTATTTTGACTTAAAGGCAAATTTCTTAACAAAAAAGTGTTAAAACTGGCAAGATGACGTAGAACGCATTCTAAAACATCAACAGAATCTGAAATTTGTGGGATCTTATGAGCCCTTGCTTAGTTGTATAAACATAAACTAACACTGTTACTTAATATTTCTACTATTAAAAGATCTTTCATTGTGGTTTTTATTGTCATTGACTTATGGTGGTGATCTTGGCAACACAGAATACACCTTGACATCAAGTTTTTAATATTAAAAGGTAGTAATACATTAAATGTTAATAAGAATGATCTGGTGAGTGAAAAGTTTAATTCATTAAGCATAATGGGTTTATCCTGTGAAAAGCAGTGAAAGACTAATGCAATTTGTAATGTAAGCTGAAAGTAGCTTAAGCATGTGTGGTAGTAAACTGGCAAGATTTTTAGAGCAAACAAAATGGAATTTATATATAATAAGGGAAGTAAAAAAAAGTTACTTACAATTTAGAATTAAAATATCTCATACTGATCAAGAACAGATAGCTTATTATCAGCATTTTTTCCTGTGTAGGTGTGCAATATCTGAAAACTAGTTTTGTAACAGCATGAAATGTCTTTCTCATGAAATATGTCTTACACTTTCTCATTGGATTATTAAATTTTCACTTTGTGCTTCTTGGGATACTTTCCCATTTAATGGACATAACCTGATTTGGTAGATCCCAGATGTATACCCATACTACCCAATCTACATTTATCTCAATAAGAAACATGGTGTTTTGTATTGTGAATATGTAAATAGACAATTCAGAACACCCTCTACTGACTAGTTATTTCTCTTTTTTTTTTTTTTTTTATTTTTTTACAT
>VYXH01007607.1:51468-72915 GCA_013397275.1 Burhinus bistriatus
CTTTTTTTTTGGTGGTCAGATTCAGCATCTATTTTCATGGGAAATGGAATTGAAGCAGAGCTGGCAAACTCCACTTGAGTTGCTAGGACAATCGTAAATTTCATCCGTACTTGTCAGCTGGGCCAGGAGGGCTGTTTTTCAATACCAACCCATCAGCCTCTGAAGTCAGCCTGCAAAAATCTGTTCTTTTTCATTGTGATTTCAATTATGTGGTTCCAACCTTCTATTCAGCTCTGTTAGAATTAAATATATCAGTGAAAACCTGTTTTCCCTGTTGTCTGCAGAGAGGGGAAAAACAGTGGGGAAAAAAGTAGCAACTGCTTGGGGGGAGGGGAGGGTGGGGAAAGAAGAAAATAAAAAAAAAGGCAGATGCTTAATACTTCATCAGTAGTAAACCTGATGCTGTCATATGGAGATGGTGCACGACTGCATTCAGGAAACTAGAAACTGTCTTTGCTCATTTTACAGTATTTGTAAGATTCTCCTTCAGAGCAATCCCATAATATTTACAGGAAAAAATAAATAACAGCAATTAAGAGAAAAATTGCAGACATGTTTATTTACCTACTTTGAAGCAGAACTAGCCAGCAAGATTTCTTCCTGTCTTCTTGTTCAGTTTACTTTTCATGACATTTGCTCTAGATTCATGTATTTCAAAATGTCAGGAGCAGAAAGCTTCTTTTCTGCACTTAGACTCGCACCAGAAGCTTATCCTTTCGATATTGTCCTGGTGCAACACACACACCAAAACTGAAAGGCATTTATAATTATCCTACTTAGTTCACACTAAGTATCCTACTTTATTGTGTCATCTGATTGTGTCAAATCTTCAAGATATTAATCTACCTTCAGAAAAATTCTGAGACATATCAGACAGTGTAAATGAAGCGAAAAAAAAGGCTTATTGGCTGTCTCCCTAACATTATACAACTGGACAGTTATTTACTCCCAATTTATCCAAGAACTTAAAAGAGGTACATGAGGAAAGAAACATACAGTCTAACTTGGTTCCCTAAACAAATAAGGCATAAAAATTATGTAGCTATATATACATTGTATATGACTATTTTTGTCTTCCCTTCATTCTGTTGTCCAACTTTTCATTCTGTTTCCCAATTTCAACCAAATTTTAAGAACAGGAGAGGCTCTAAAGATAACAAAGTCCCTTAAAACTTTGTGATCATACCGGAAAGTGATTTTATTAGTGTCCTGCCTGCAGGCAAGCCTGCCAGATGGACTTTCATCTTATAAGACACCACAGAATCCACAGAATCAACTGCAAATAATGGTAAACCCTGGTAAATGTTTACAATGGAGCTCAGAAAGTCTTGTATCAGTCTATACATATTCAATCTCACACTGTAAGATGTAAATCCATAGAAAGGTGGTTTCTTTAGGGCTGGCACTTTCTATTTCTTTTTTGTCCTCAAACAGAAATAAAATAAATTCATTCACACAGAATATTTCACATGCAATGAACTGGAAGTTCAGTTCCACCAACTGTTCCTTATTCCAGCTCCATTCATTAATCTCAAATATGTATTTATTTACAGACAGAAACAAAACCCAGTATGACTTATATCTGCATGCACACATTCTCGGTCTTTGAAGGGTTAAAGAATTCAGTCAGCCGCTTCCAAGCTCTTCCCCCTACAGAAAACCTTATTAATAAGAGTGTAATCATTTTATTATGATCATGCCAGATCTTACTATCAGTTTTTCTTTTTGTTATTCACAATTGTCGTGAGTTTGTTCTTTAATGTGAGAAATAAAATTTAAAAAATAGAAAGAAAATAACATTTTTTCTCCACGCAGGCACACACACACACATAAAATCACTGTGTGTGGCAACTGAAGGAACATACTGATGGTGTCTTAAATATTAATGGGAAAAACCAAGGTTGGAGAAAGCTAAATCAAGATTGAGAGCTTTCAAAAAAGCTCAAGTTTGAACTGCCTCTGCCTATAAATAAGTTTTATACTCTTCATTTCAGAGAGTCTTAAGAACCTTGGCCTTTAGCAGGAAAGTTCATGGCAAGCCTGCCAGGAAAACAAACAAACAAACAAACAAACAAACAAAAAGCCTAAAACCGTGAAAAGCAGAGCTACACATGGGAGGTGGATAACTAACCCTTTGTTTCCCAGTATTCTTTAATAATAGTCAATACTCACTGCACTCTGCTGAAACTCAATCTATAGCAGGTCAAGTTCATTTTTAGGAGTTGTAGCATTTTAAGGTAGAAGTAAAAAAAACTATGTTTTACCCTCACAGAAGTCTCAAAAATGTACAGTCTGAAAGCTGGTAAAATCCCAAGTCAACTACACTGTACCATCGACTTTACCTTCTTTCTTCCTTTACTTTTTTTCAGGGTTGGGAAGGCACTTGGTTACTACGGAACATTAATCTTTTTTCTTTATGTAAATGAACAACCAAACAAACAAACTCCTTCGTCAAGTAAAGAAACAGCCACTCTGACTATATTATCAAAGGAATAAAAGATAAACAGCAAAGAAACCTCATGGGACCAAGTGTCATGTATGACAGACATTTTAATATAATCCCCTGGCAATTCTTTTTTAGTTTAATTCAGCACAATACTATTATACTACTCATATTGTTGTTTAATGTAATTGTTAGCTAAAAGTTATTAAATTTACATAATAAAAGTACCCTAAAAATTGGGAATAAGCCAAAGTAATTTCCATAAAACAATCATTACATTTAACTGCTTGTATTTGTTCAAAATGATGGGCCATTACAGTTATAATGCAACACAATTTAATCATTTTCTTTTAAGTTTGTATATATTGAAAGGCTCAAAACTGGATCACACAAAACAAACACAGTATCTTCCCCTGTTTCATATAGTTAAATGTCTATGTATGTGTTATGTTGAGATATATAAACACAGATACTTACAGATAATAAAATTTTACACTTGGTGAGATTTCATGTAAAATTTTAAAAAGACTTAATTGGCTGAGTGGCACAGATCAGTAACTTTTACAACAAAATCAAGAATATTTCAAAAAAACTCTACTCAGGAACTTGGAAGGGAGCGGTATTTTTAATTATTTAAAAAAAAAAAAAAAAGTGTTTAAACAATATACTACATAACCAAAACATTTCTACTGGGTGCAACATATTTAGGAGATTAGCCAGAACTCACTGCTGCGTTACATTTGGTTTTGTGTGGTGAGGGCCTTCATTTTTACTAAGTATATCTATTAAATTCAAACCATTTATTGACTTGCAGCAGCTCAGGTACGTTACTTGATTTAACTGGTTTAAGAAAACAGGTAAAAGAAAAATCAATAGCACAAAATTAAATTGAATTGTTCCCTCAAAATGTAATAAAAAGCAAAGATAAAAGTAAGTATACGCAAAGTATTTTTAGACGCAATAATCCCAGAAATGTTTCCAAAGTTTGTATTACTTAAACATTTATCAGCCATTACCATTCATATTTTATGGTGTAATTTAAGAATGACTTCTGAGTACATGTTTATCTTTTAATATCCATGATTCTGCAAATCAGTATGTTTAACAAGTACAGTGTGCCTGTGTTTACTGATGAGACATTCTACTTGCTGTGACACACATCTCATTTCCTCTTGAAGTATGAAAACATTTAATATTAAATGTGAAATTTCTTTGCTCCTCCTCAAATGTGACGTTAGCTACTAAGTTATACAACAATCTCAAAATATTTCAGAAGTGTGACTGATGACCAAAGGGACAGAGGCAGGATGGATAAGGTGAACAAATGAAAAAAAATTAGTAACAGTAAATTCAGTAAATTATAACACCCTAGCTCTGTTTAGAATAAAGTCTGTATCCTTGAATTCTGAAAACTTGATACAAGATACCCCAGATCCAGAAACAAGTACCATAACCTAATCTATCAGGGAGAACTGGTAGTGAATAACTGGATAATACCCTGTGTAGTACAAATACAGAATTAAGGAGGTGAGGAAGGTAGAAGGGGTGCAAAGCAGGCTGTAAAAATCTGTAAATCTGACTTGAATAATATGTGAGACTAGAAAAATTTTGAAAGGAAAGAATATTTAAGGAAATGGCGGTAAATGGAAAACTAGATCAAATGGAACAAAGGTTGTCTAATGTAGATCATGTCAAAGTAATCTGTGGTTTTCTATGACAGGCAATTTTTAGATTGAAAAGCCGTGGCTGATTTTATCTATTGTTGCATAGGAAATTGCTAGTCATTCACGAGTAGTTGAGAAAAGGAACTGCATAAAGACAGTAAAATGGTAATGGGAGGTACTGAGAAAGGAAGAATCAAACTGCATGGGAATTAAGAGCCTGGGAATCAAGGCATTCCTTAATTTCATTAAGACCATGAAACAANNNNGCATTCCTTAATTTCATTAAAACCAAAAAAAAAAAAAAAAAAAAAAGATGTGTTTATGAATTCTTCTCCCTCTAGAATTACAAGGTGTCATCAATACAGAACAGAATCAAGATATCATAAGAAAGAACTAGATGATGACAGAGTAATAGAAATGGAATGAAATCCAGCACCAGAAAAGCACAAGGTTGTGTATTGACAGGCAAGTCAGAAGATCATGAGATAGACATGACTGAAGTGTATTAGTCAGTCATAAGATGATATAAAATTACCTACTAGTACGAACAACTATGAAAAAGCAAGTGCATGCTTAAAATTTATCACATTGAATTGCTGTCTCAACATGAAGGATTACAAATCCACGTCCCAGACTCAAAGATACAGATATAAACAATTTACTGTAGGCCAGTGGTAGTGGGTAGCATCTCCTCCACAACCCTCAATTATTTGGACAGACAAGAAAGAAAAAGAGAGCAGAAAATAAATCATGATTTTGTACACTTTGGATTAGGAAACTTATAGAAGGAAAAAGTTCCATTTTCAGGGGTCATTTTCACATTTTACATTACACATTCACAAGGAAAAATAAAATAGTGGGATAGAAAACAAAATTCAGCATTACTGGTCGCTTGTTCTCAGATGAATGACAGAATTCTATTGAACTAGTAACACACTACAAAGAAATAAAATATACTGATGAAGTCAAGCCTCATCATACAGAACAGAAAATCTAGAATTTTAAAAATTGATCTCTTAATGAAAATCAACGGCTTACACCTAATGATTATTTAAATTTTGCAAGTGCATTGTAATTGTGGTCCATTGAGGGACACAGGATGAACATATGGATAACCAGCCTGAAGAGTTCCTGCTTTATTTAGATTGTTAACACTATCATATTTCTGTAAGTATAACATAAATAAAGCTATCAGGCTGCCTATCTGAAACAATGAAAAATACGGTTAATGCACAAGGATCCTCCCTTTCCACTTATTTCTGAAGTACAATATTGCAAAATTATGATGAGATCAAAGAGAGACAGAAAAAATAAGAAAGGAAAAATGTCTTTATCACACTCCCCTCATGTTGTAATAGAGCTGAAATACTGTATAAAAGTAGTGTTCCAAAAGAATCCTTACGAATACCACATTTTAAAATTGTTTTAAAAGAATTAATGAGGCCTTTGAGGCATAATTTAGATTTCAATTTACTTGTAGAATAAATCTTGCAGTCTGGTAACTCTTTTTTCAATAAAAAAGACTGGAGTTTGGGAGAAATTCGCCTTCGTATTTATGAGACCAACCCACAGAGCTTTGACTTCGTTAGCTAAATTATCACACCTCTTACCAGTATGTCAGTTTTTTTAGTAGAATGAAGATTTTGTATGAGCTTCTACTGTTTTGTTTATTCAAGCTACAAATAAAAGGATCATTTTAGGCTGAAGATGATAAAATCTTAATCTCTTGGCAAATACTGAAACTTCAAAGGTACAGTAAATAACGTAAGTATGGGATCCTTTTTTCTGAAAAGTAGGCATTGTCTGACAGAATTAATTAATTTTCCTCTTGGCCCTAGCTTCTCAAGTCTTCTTCATCCTTTTCAGTGAGAGCAGTCTTTGCATGCTGATGGAGAGGAAGCCTCTTGCTGGACACATCTATTTAGCACAGCCTCTTCACATTTCCATGTATGTGATTCACTTTTAAAGAAAACAAATGGAATGACCTCCTAACATAGCACTGGGCCTAGAAAAACACTTCATTTCATTATCGCCTAATTAATTTATCCAATATTAAAATAAAGCTCATCTTGTCATTCCAATGAATGCTCCTGCCCTCATTAGTAATGTATTTTCTATCCAGTTTCTCTTCAAGGCAGTGCCTAATTTTAATATTGGACGATTTGTTTCTTGCTATTAGACCAATAACTTAAACCGATGCCAGGGGGCAGGTGGGGTGGGGAGGGAAGCAGCTATGTTTTTGGGGTTTTCACTGAATACAGCACTATCAAAAACATAAATATCAAGACGAGCTTTTGAAATCAATGGACTTTTGAAGTTGTACCACATGGTCAAAAAGCAATTGTATAGTTTTGCTTGCTGCTGTGGTACATACAGCAGAACTATAATCTACGTAACTCAGAGTCACAAGAAACTCTGCTGAGGCAAATACATTGCAAATGGACAGAGGAAGGGAACCAATTATGGCACATGTACCACATGCACTTGCATAATCAGGAATGTTCAATCAGTTTCTCTAAAACTTAAAGGCAGATCTGAGATATGATGAGTTCTATAAAAAGGAGTTACCATGTTTTTTTGAGAGCTCACAGTCAATGTGAAAAACTTGAAGACAAGGCACAGTCTGCAGTTTGTAATTCTATAGTATCTGTTTCTGTTACAATTATGCCAAAATATAATCAACCCGGACGGAAGAGACAGAATGTGGAGATCCTTCTTAAAAGCAGAAACACTGTAAGTGTTGTGAAGTACATCCCACCAATATATGTAAAATACCTTCAACATGTGGCTGTTGGCACAGCTTTGCTAGATTCTGTACCTTGCCACCTACAGAAGGCATGCAGTGGCAGGATACTCTATAACCTGCTTTTCTCAGAAAATCCCACAGAGACCAATCAGGAACGCTCTCCATCTGGACTCCTGCTGGACCTTGTAAATGGAATCCACCAATCTAATAAAGAGAACACCAATTGCCACTGGAAGTCTTAATAAAAATCAGCCCTTTCCAAACTGTCATGATTGTTCATCTCCTCTTTTGACATAAACCACTAAAAAAAAAAAAAGGGGGGGGGCTCTGTTCAACTGTGTGACATAAAAGAACAAAGAAATGGTCAAAACTGCTACCAATGAGAGAAAAAGAGGCATTGAGGAGAAGCTTTCTGTCCTTTGGAAAAGCATCACTTCTTATAGATGTGAGCTCTACGCATAGTAGCTGTGAATGAGACATCCAAAAATACCCCAGAAAATGTTTGTGTAGGATGTTCTGCATTTGTATTTTTTCTCTGAATGTATATCAAAATTAACTCTGAAACTTACTCAGAGGAGCAAAAATAGATCTTTTCCTTATTGTCTTTAGTCAGGCTCTGCATTGATACCTGCAATTAAACTACTTGTGTCTTATATTAAATTCACATATGCAATTATCCATGAACATCAATACGAAAACCATGTAAAAACTGAGCACGAAATAGACGTCAAAGAGAGCTCTGTCATGCGAAGCGCATTAAAAAGATGCAAACATATGCTAAACGTTTTCATTAAATTTAAAAATAATGATTTATTATAAAAAAATCACAAGCCCTCCACCTGTATGCAAAGTAATTTTTTACACCTAGATTTACAAGTACACAGTAAGAAGTGCAATCTTGTCAGCCTAAAGAATTCATTGATATTATGCATAAAAATATTATGAAGTTTAACTCATAAGAATTAAATGATAAAGAGTTCTTTCTTCTTTCTTCTTTGGTCCGCCCCCCCCCCCCATATTNTTTTTTTCTTTCTTCCTTGGCCCCCCCCCCCCCCCCAATATTTTCATCAATCAGGACAGAAGTTACCTGACACTACAATCAATTCTCAAATCAATAATCAAAAATAGCTAAAATGCACAAGCACTCTGAGACTCAAAACAAGTGAAAAATCAGACAATATATTTAAAAGGTGTTGCTTTTTCACAAGTGCTGATATCAGCTAGGTCCCTGCTGAAGTCCTTACCGCAACAGCCAGGACTGGAAGCCCTGAACGGGACGCACACTTTAAATCCTTGAAAGCTGCATGCATACTCTTCATGCCCTCACTAAGATAACTCATTAAATGTTTTTATTCTCTGTTTCACAATTACAAAGATTAGAGCTTAAAAAAAATAATTGGAAAGCTTTCATTTTGTGCAATTATTTGAATACTGGAGCTTCACAGAAGGTGAATTACTGTGTCCAGTTCAGGGTTCCCCGGTTCAAGAAGGACAGGGAACTGCTAGAGAGGGTACAGCAGAGGGCGACAAAGATGATTACGGGGCTAGAACATCTTTCTTNGTGATTCTGTATGGTACCAAAAGACAGCATAAAAACTGTGTAAGCTAGCAACGCTGTACGTGCACAGAATGTTGACATGCACAAACAACCTTTTTGATTAAACCCACTCGCTAGCACAGAAGATGATGTGTTACAGATGTGCTATCAGCAGTACACATTTTAAGTGTTTATTAGATTCTTCCCTTTTTTATGAGTTGTTGCTTTAAATATTCAAGTTCATGCAAGACTTCCAAGCTGGAAGGGACTATCTCCATCTATTCATATCACTACGACAACTCCACATTTCTCAGTAATGGTAAGAAACGGTAAAGATCAGAGTAGCCAAGGCCAGTCTTGGCAGCCAAACCACATGTCAGAAATAGAGATAATTGCAACTCTCGGGGAACTTGCCAGGGAAAAAAATGAGGCCATGTTAGAAAGAAACAATCTGGCATCTGAATTTCTGAAGCCTGCAAAAGGGAATGGAGGGAGTTTACAAAATACTGTGTCACTGACAGAGCACTGGATCTGCAAGCCTTTGTTTTGATTAATTGTGTAATGTTATTTCATACTACAGGAAACTTAACCCTTGAAAAAATACTAAAACTGAGTCAAATAAAAACTGAACAAGAAAAATCCTCAAAACCACCAATGCTGAAAATGTTGGTTTTATGAACATTTTCTGCACATTAAGAAAGTGTAAATATTTCTAAGTAAGTTAATGAATTTTCAAGTCCTTCAAAAATTTGGGCCAGACACCATTCTTTACTTTAAATTTTATTTAGATAACATAGTAGACTAAGCCATGGACATCTGTGTTGTGCCCATGTCCACACTGTAGATCTTGAACAGCAGTATTCTATGTCAGTCTGCTGGAAATTCTGTTTTAACGTATGAGTCACAAAATCAGACTTCTCACGTATAATTAAAAAAAAATATACTTAAAAAGCTACACAAATACAAAAATAGTGAAGGGGAAAGTCAAACTGTAACAGCTCAGCAGTGGTAAATTTGCGACCGAGAAATGATCTGGCAGGGAGGGCAAGAAGGCCCAAGTGCAGAATGGGTTAAGCAAGCTGCAAGCAAGAATGCTAGAGACAGAATGAGTCCCTGTTTTCTTGTAAGCCATCGTGCAATATCAGCAAGCCATCAGGGGCCACCTTTGGGCAGCAGAGCTGGGCCAAGGAACAGACCCAAAGGCAGGCTGAGGTGCACCGTGCAATCACTCACATGACTGGTGCTGGGGCAAGCATACAGAAGGCATCTGCTTGTGAGGCATCTTTTCAGGCTCCTTTTAGAACCACTTACTGCAGTAGGATTCTGCTCAATTAATTGTTCATTAATTATTTTTTTTTTTTATATTTAAGCATAAACGTATTTAGTTCACCTCGAGGGGTACAATAAAAACTCCTCAACAGTAGTTCAAACAGTAGAAAAACACCGCTTACTATTTTAAAGACTGTTTGATTTTCTTCTGAGTCTTGCAGTTAGGCTTTGAAAATGGTATCTCTGTTCATTCTGAAGGAATAACACAATTCCTGCTCCATGACAAAGTCCACATTCTAATACAGACAGTACTCTGATTCGGCATATGATTTCTTCTCTCAGTGATGACAAAGATTAATTGTGTAAAAAAAGACAATTAATTATTTGATTAGAAGAAATTTAAGTGGATCACTATACTATCTTTCAAATACTTTTAGGCAGACATTAAAGGATACTTTAAAATAGTTCACTATTTATATTCCAAGTGAGTAACACACTGAGTGCTTATCACCTGCTGCCATTTACCACCCATTTACCTGGTCATGTTTTATGAGAAATTACAGTTCAAGAAATATTCACTATTTTACAGTGTTGTATTCCGAAAAAGGATTTTGCACTAAATAGTACCCGATTTTCTGACTGAAATCATCCATTACTGCAAGTGTGGTTTTAACATGGTTTTAGCAGTGGAGTTCCAAAGAGGAAATCCTTCTTCACCACCACTTTCTCCTGCACATACCTCTCTACTGGCAAGTGACAGGGTAGGAAGATAAGGATCACAGGAACATTTCAAAATCCTAATGAGCCTGGGTCTTCCAGGTTTAAGATTATTTTGTGTTGTATTTATCCAGCTTGAATGACTGAGAAAAGGAGATGTATCCAACTCGAGATGTTGTTTTCCAAATGTACTTCTACATTGATTAAAGTCACAAAAATAATATAAATAATTAAATATATATGGAATCAGTAAACCGTAACACCTCTGCTACTATCAAACAACACAGGTGTGAAAGATGCTGAGAAGTTAAAGCATTCAACAAGATACGGATACAAATAACAATGAATAACTATAAAAGCATCCATATAAATATGAACAACATATTCAGCATTTCCTAAGTAAGACATTGTAATCCATCATACTATCAGTTTACTGATACTAGTTCACTGATAGGTTTTTGAATTGTGCCATTCAATCTATAATGTTCAAGTATGCACACGCATGCACTGAAATTTGACGCAATTTGATTCCACTCAACATACGTTTTCAGCACCTATGGCAGTATCTTAGAAACACATCCGCTGAGACATTATAAAAATAAATTAGAAACATCAGAACAGAAACTATCCCCTTCAGTACTTTCATCACACATACACACTCTACTAGAGGTGAGACTTAGATCAGAGAATTCTCTGTTACAATTACCACCCTTCCCAAGAAAAAAAGTGCTGTCAAATTTCTAATAGTTGCTGCAGAGATAGAAGAAGAAGGAAAGCAATCTTTGCCATAGTAGATTTTTTTCCCCCCCCTGAAAACATGATACAAGATAGTGAAAAAAAGCTTACTTTCTAGCACAGTATCCTAAAGGTAACATAGATCAAGTTCAGCATAACTGTGAATCCATTCCTTACCCACTGCTCAAAACTGGGGGCAGTCAGACAAGATACCTACCACTTCCGGGCTACAGCAAGCTAGCAAGTAGATGTAGACATTTTGCAAAGAGTTCAAAAATAACAACCCTTCATGGCAGATGGCAGAAAAATGTGCAAATTGGTACCTGGACATTAATCACCTTTTTCCCCAATCTCTATCTCTTAAATTCTTTGTTTTCCTGTCCAAGAAAAATGAATCAGGACATAGTAAAGCACAGCTATACAGCATAAGAATGATCTATGAGATAATCACGTTTCACAAAAGTCAAAACAAGTTTACAGTTGAGTACAAATGAGGTTTTTTGATGCCCCAAAGCACATTAACAACAGACAAGGCATAGAAGGTAAAAAGTGATTTTCTGTAAAAGAAACTTACACATCTCCTAACATATCTTACAGCCTTCTTCAGTAGAGTGCTATAGTTACCTTTAACCTCTCACCTGTGCCTAGGACATCTGAGAGTTTTACACTTACTTATTGCTATAGGCACTGTAAGTTTCACCCAGACAAAAAAAGTACATTGATAGTCTCTTACAGTAACAGTGGGACTATCAAATCCAAACAAACGTTTGGTGGCTGAGTCTTCTATCACTGAATTCCTTCTGTAGTTCATTTTACTTAATTACTTACTGAAGTCAGAGTAACATTTTTACAGCACTGTGCCATGAGTAAAACCCTGTCATAGTCCTCTTCCTGTGCCAGGCTCATCGTGTCGTCCAGACTTTCCAAAAGTACATTATGA
Source organism: Burhinus bistriatus (assembly GCA_013397275.1). Taxonomy (NCBI): domain Eukaryota; kingdom Metazoa; phylum Chordata; class Aves; order Charadriiformes; family Burhinidae; genus Burhinus; species Burhinus bistriatus. Next base: position 63,520 of record VYXH01007607.1, read on the forward strand.
AATGAGACCAAAAACCACCGTGGCTCTGTTTCTCCTATTTTACAGCGAAAGAAGCATATTCAGTGACATACATTTACATGTATGTTTCAAGTAAGAGTAAACAAGTTAAAATCATGGCTTTGCATTTGCAAACAAGTTTTATGCTGAACCTTCCTTTCTTTAAGAGATCTGTTTGCAGTCTTAATTACTGGAGGACACGTCTACTCTGTGGAAAAGCAGACTCTGAGACAGACTTTGCTGGAGGACAGAAATGTAATCACTGCAGGGTACAGTGGAGCTCCAGAGCACGCTGGCGTGGTGCAACTGAAAAACAGCCCTACAAATTCCACGTTCAGGCAGATAAAACTAAGAGTTTCTGCAACACACCTTGTCAGTTGGAGGGCAGAGCTCAGCAGCCTCCAGCGTGCTCCACTGCATTCAGATACCCCTGAAAGTACTAAGTTTTGAGGGGCTGTTTCACCCTTGAAAATTAAAATCAATCATCTTGATGGGTTAAAAAAAAAAAATGCTACCATTGGCTCAGAAAAGCAGAGCAGTAGTTTTTCACTGCAGGCATATAAATTCCCTAACCACAGGAACTAGCTAAAATTCTAAATGTCTTTTTCTCCTCATATTTATTTTTTGTCAAGTGGGACAAATTAGTAATTCTTGTTTGTTACACAGTTCTGTATCTGAGTCTTCCAAACAAGGCAAAATGAAAAGACTGGTACATAAAAAGGGAAAAAAAGAGACCAGTTATATTCAAACTATGCAGCAAGTAACTGTTGAATGAATATTCAGCTCATTCTAACAATTTTATTCAATATTTATTTAGCCAAAGCTCTCATTGATTTCCCTAGAAGCTTTAGTTGAGTAAGTACATCAAGACGCTGTGTTGTTATTCACTGATTTTTTTAAAAAAAGAATCTTAATTACTAAAGATTGCATTTTTTCCTAAAAAAAGAATGGTAAGTAAGTCACACCATGATTACAAAACTATTGCAAATTAGACTGCTGCATAGTAGATAGGCATCCTGTCATTGATCAGGAAAAGAAGGTACAGGGAGAGCCACAATTTACTGGCTTGGAGCATAAAGGCCTTCCTATCCTGTACAACAGTCAGTCTATAACCATCATTAGATGCTGGCTAGTTAAAAAGGCTTTAAAGTAACCATAAAGGTACCAAGACACTTTTATCTGTTTTATTACTATTTTATGAAAAGAAATGCGGTAGTATTCTGCTGATTTTGTTCATAATACAGTCTCTTTTCACTCTATACTTTCTTTAGAAGCAAAAATACGCCATGTTTTGACAAGACTGGGGTTAAAATGAAGCTTTAATCATAGTTTGTCAAAGGGACGGAAAGATCAGACTGTCTCAGGTGGGCAGAATGGGCAATTCTAGCTTATTTAAGTTAATGAGATTTTTGCTTTAGCAGAACACTGTACGTGGTCAAAATACCTGTATATTTCATCCTTTTAGGAGTGAAAGATGCTTTCACTAGTAGGACATTTCCAGCTTCTCACTTAGTCGCTATATTTTGTCTAGGACTATCCATAGCGCAGCCTTAACCCCTGGGAAATCAAGCAGAACCCACTCACCCAAACACAGACAAGGGAGACTGGGAACTTCAACACCAAACACGAATGCATTGTGCATAGCCGATGATTACCGTCGAAGGCAGTCAGTAAGGCTTACTGTATTTTTTCTAGCATTCATTTAGAGTGGGATATTTTGATGGAACTGGAACCCATCTCATGTAAGTTTTCATCCCTACAAAGCCTACAGCTGACCTACTTATCTAGACTCAGTCACAATCAGTGATGAGACAAATGGCACTTCTACACTGCAAATTGCCTTATACTAGATAACTAACACTGCATGCGATCTCTTCCTGCCATCTTCTGCATGAGCTCTTCCTATAAGAACTAGTTTTTCTCTCATATGACTAAAAGAAGCAAATATCCAAGTTTCAGATTGTTAATTTTAGACCAATAAATCCCAATTTTCCTGTCTCTACAGAAGCCATCCAGAGTTCACCATGTATCTCAAAAGTAAGTCATATTTGCTAGTAAAAGAAGTAACAAAAATTCAGGAAAAATCTCCCTTCTATAGTTCCTATATTGTTATTTCTAATTCAAAGTGTCTTTCAGCTTGAAATTTGTATTTTCTTATTAATACTGTATAGCAATAAACATCACATGACCGCTCCTTAATTCGTAATCCTGAAGAAAAAATCTTTCCCCTCTCCTCTTCTCCAACATTTTAGATAATTACAGAATATCCATGTTGAGCATATCCAGTCTAATGTAACAGAGGATATAGCACAATGCTACAGGTGAATTAACCAAAGTGATCCAAGGTCCCCACATGCAACTCTGCCAGTCTAACAGCAGCAATTTTATAGTGCGTGTTACTCTCTGAAGGTCTTATTCTTGCGGTCTTGTTCAAAACCTCCGCTCTAGACTTTCTCTAATAATAACTTCTTCCATTTGCACACTTAGTCAGGTTGTTTATTAGGTTATACGGCAGCTGAGTAAGAATATTTTTTTTTTAGCCTGTTTAACCACATATTTTATGAGACTTTGTTGCTGTTGTTTAGAATTTTCTTTAAATGTGTATTTTCACAATAACTCTGAACAGGTCAACCAGATACAGCTGGGGATTTTTGGTGGCAAATTTTAAATGTAATTGGGAAAAAATATTTATGAAATTTTATTTTTAGGAACAACTTAGGTTTTGAAAAGCACCTTCTATTTAGATTTAAAAATGGCCAGATAAATGCCTTGAAAAGAGCAAGATCTTCTTCGGCTATTGGCTGAATAAAGAATGTTATTAAGTAATAAGAATAAATTCAAATATTCTAACATGCTGTTTCTAATCTAATTTTCCCTCAAGACCACATAGGTAAATACGTTAATTGCTAAAAGATTGTTATAGAAAAAAACAGGCACTCTAAAAGCAAAAAAGAAGCAATAGCTTATTCTTGAGCACAACCAAATAACGAGATCTACTTAATAAAAAAGTAATTAGACCCACTACCCAGCTGGATAGATTTCCTAACCATATTTTTTCTCTGTCCTTTGAGATTTAAAACCCTAGAGGTAGTTTTCTTCACTAGTCTATTAAGTGAGCATGTTATTTAAATAATAATTCTGTAGTTAGTAATTTTAATCTACTTAAAATGACAGAAGTTTCCAGGATTTCAATCGCTTTTCAAATTATTGTACTGAAAATACTTATTAAGTAGAACGTAAACAGTATCATTTTTTCCTCCCAGTCCACACTACATTTTGTGTCCTTAAAAAATAACATAGCAATTTGTAATAAACACTGAAAACTGTCTTCTGAAAAGCAAAATAATTGGACACCAATCGTCCTCTTCATTACATATGTTTAATTCAAGGTTACTGACATAGGCTTCAAATGATGGACAGATACCTATAGAGTATTCCTTTGACAAACATTAGTCTGTAATGCTATGCTTGCACATATATAAAACACAAACACACAATAGATAAGTAGGCATGATTAAATATGTAAGTATGAAACACTGCAGAGTTAAAATTTCTGTTAATCACAATTGGTTAAACCCTAGCATTAAATCTGCACCATTTTTCACAAAAAAAGAAAGTAAAACCACTTTCATTGTGTCAACATACTGCATCTCCTATACATTTTATATTATTTTCAAGTTTAGGGAGACAGTTTTTGTCATAATGACATTTACGTAATACACGTTAGTATACTGAGACACACATACCTCTTTTTCAATTTTAATCTAGAAGTCATGCACAGGCCCTGACTCCTAAAGGTAGAAGTTGTAAGTTACAAAATGTATTTTATATTCAAGAACTACCAGATCAATCTACCAAAACATTTAACCTTAGTCATATTTAACAGTGCAAAAACCCAAGCAATTGTACAGAAACTTGTAAAAATCAATGATGTTATCACTGTTGTTTTGGTTTTCCTTCTCTCGTCAAAAAACAACTGAAAACAGAGAAGAAACGGCAAATTTTAACTTTTCACTTCAGAAACCTCTTAAATAAAGTTAATGTGTACTTCTAGAGGCACCAACAGACATGACTCATTATAGTATCTGGTATTTCTTTATTTTGCTTAACAAATTGTATGGTGTGTTCAAGGAAGAAGAGCCCTTTAAATGTGATGGATCTTACCGCCTGCACCTCTGTTACCAACTTGTTAGCTGAGAGTAAGTAACAAGGAATAAACAGATAAAAATACCGCGAAGCAGTTCTAACCTTCCCACAAAACACAGCTCTAATCCTATGCGATACTGCACGCTAAACTCTCGAACTTGCAAGTAGCACCAAAGCACAGGGTCATTTCATGGGAAAAGAAAATAAATATTTGAAAGGTGTAAAGTGTCTTGAGCATTTGTGTGTTCTTTGATTTGCTTGTTTGGGGTAGGGAGTCAGCGGGGGGGAGCAGGAATGGGGGGGGAGATTTGACTTATTTTTTCCCATCTAAACTTGTTAGAAGCTATGAAGTTTTCATTGTTGGTGTTCTTACAGAAGATTAATTGGTAGGCAGAATACTGGCAAACATCGTGTAAGATATATTAATATATGACAAACTTTTTATTGTTCTCTACTGCAGCATAGAAGCATTCAGAAAAAATACTGAACCTGAGCATTGTACCTCATATACAATGAAAGAAGCGTACATGCCTGCAGAATTATCAAGATGTGAGGAAGTTAGTGATTACTGTGGAACTCCCAACTGGTACTTAATTAAAACACAGTAGATCCTAACACATAATGCAAATGTGATTACTAGCACTGACAACATACTTCAAATATAACCTACTGCATTTTCTTTTTATGATTGATTCTACCCCACTTCAAGAATATCATTACTTGTCTGTCACTATCCATCAATCATGACCAAATTTGCTCCATCCATACTGCTGAGCCCAGGAACAAACACATTCATGGGAATCTGAAAGCCTAGAGCCATGGGATGCAAATTACTTACTATATGCAGCATAATCAACCCAAGGCCTTTCTGTGAATTCTCAACCTTGAAAGTCTGAAATAAATTTTGATAGATTTTTCCATTGGTATTAGTTTAGATTTGATGTTGATACAAGCTTTGGATGTTACTGTGCTAAAAACATGCAAAATATACTAGAGATGTCTATAATGTTTTATTCATGTAAGTAATTGCCCAGAGGTGGCTTGATCTCTGATGGGGTCTCTACTGCTACCTCAGAGCAGAGATAGATAATAATAAATGGAAGATAAATATTAATGAGGCTAAAAGAAAATTAAGGAAGCTTCTACTTTCTCCTCCCCTACAGTTCACATCAACCACAAACTAATGGTAAAAGAATTAATTTTAATTTAAATTGTTTGTGATAAACAGCATTTTAGTATATTTTTAATGAGATTCCATAGAGTTGTCAAAAAGTCTACAGAACTGTTTGGTACCAATGATTAACATCAGAATGAAATTATTTTCTAAATTAGGATACAATATTTTCTTTGTAGCAAGTAATCTCTTCCCTGGGGATATTACTTGTACAATGACTTGTATGTGATAATATAATCAAGGTATGTGATCAGTCCTCTATTCAAAACTTCAGCACCATTAACAGTCGTTCCCTGTCAGCTTTAGAGTAGGTCTTCTATCATAGCATTAGCAAGAAGTCCCTGATATTTAATAACAACTGTAATAATAATAATAATAAACCTTTCTGCATTTATAAAAAATATGATTGCAATACAAATATGAAAATACGTATTGATAAAAGCTGCTGTAAAACTGGAGAGTTTTAACAAAGAGCAGTAGGTATAAAAAGGTGAGAATTTACATCGAAACTCCCTAATTTGTTCTCTTTTATTTCCATTCACTGTAAAAATTAACCTTAATAATTTTTAGTCACAGTTGAGTTGTGTGTAGAGTGTTTAATTATGTTTTGTGCAACACTTCAGTTTTAGAGAGTTTAAAAAAAAAAAAAAGGACTGCACCTACTAGAGGACCAATTTCTGGCAAGTTCTCAAGGGCTGATTTAGTAACTTGCTGATTTACAGCTGTACAGACAGTTCCCAATAAAATAAAAATGCTTCCTAGCTCCAGTGAAAAAAACTTACAGGAGTACTTGCTTTAATCCTTCATGTAAAACTCACACCTAACCTTACACAGTTACTTACTCCGGGTTGTGCACTTCAAACTTCTTTCAACTGCTTTGGAAGTGCAATTTTTTGGGAGTAAGAAAGCATAGGAAAGCATGAAACAGTACTACTACAGAATTTTTAAAAGATTTGAGTTTCCAGAAGCAATTATTACCTCTCTTGGTTGGAAGTGTCAGCATTATTTTTCAGAGGAAAAAACCTGAAGCACCCAAACAAAAAATCTCAAAATAAAAACCCAGAAATAAACTTTCATATTCTAGATGATACAGTCTGTCACCTTCAGATAAAGTAAGAACTTCAAAATCATTTTACTCAAAAGAGGAATACTGTGATTCCTTTAAGATGGAACTAATTCTGAGCACATCAATTTTTGATCCAAGAAATTTTCTTTATACAACTGACTTGGTAACATTAACATTGACACTTCAAGTGGAAGTGCAAAGGTCTTTACTTTGGTCGTTTCTTAATGGCAGCTGGTCTGAGGAAGGACAAAGCAAAATTTAGATATTCAGGATCTGGTAATAAAGAAAGAATCATAAAATTAAAAGCAGAAAAATACATTAATTTATGAGAAGAATTAAAAAAACATGCTATTTTCTTTGATGATTGGCAGCCCACTGGGCAATCTAGCCATCAAAACTCATGCAAGAAAACGGAACTTCTACCAGCTCTGTAAACATATTTGAATACATTAATGCCAACACTAGAATGACCTATTGACAAGGATTTCAATTCCGGTCAACTTCTCAAGAAGAAAGGAGTAAAGTAAGTTCAAGTGAGTAGGTAATGGCTGCTGCATGTATCTACTGTAATCAGTATTTATGAAAAACCTTTCTCCAGAGGTCATCTTGTGAAACTGAATGCGGTAATCAAATGCATACCTCGGTATTTGACATGGAAACTGTCACTTTTAAAACAAACTAAGTCTCCCACAGAAATGCTCACTTCCAAAGCAATATATATAAAAAGGGATTTTACTTTTTCTTCCAGATTAGATTTTGAAAAGGAATCATACTAATTAGATTGGTCAAGCTCTCTTCACATGTTAGCACTCACTCCTTCTTAATTTAAATAATTTCACTTGCTTTTCCCACAATCATTTTCCTTGCCTATAGCATGGGGACAATTCTTACTTTTTCAGTTCAGGTGAGTGTTTTGACATAGGAGTTAGGACTTATTCACAAATAAAAATACTACACGTTTATAAATACTACCACATATGGGAAAAATCTGTTCATTCAAGTAAGTCATTTGATATTGTAATTGAGTTTGGCTTGTTTTTGAGAAGTATTTGAGAAAGCCAGTAGTAAATGTATTTCATACCTGGTTTGTTTTATCCTTCATAATTCTGTAGTGGGAAGAAGCTTGAGCCTTTTCCTCAAACCTTGCTTCCTAAATTGTAAGAGTGACCTCTAGTGCTATACTACTTTGCTGTGTGATGCACGCGTTTTTTGCAATGGTTTTAGTATGCCTCCCTGTAAGCAACTGATTTAGTTTTGTGCATAGTGCCAAATGCTATTAATGTGCAATTCAATTATCATGGTCTTGTGAAAATGGATGTATTCATAAACTGTACAATGCAGAATGATGAAGAGAATTAAAGCTGTGGCTGGATTGCAGCAGGGTGTTTAACAAGAGGAACTTAGTATTCATGTTTAGGGCTACACTATGCACTTGAGTATCAAATGAGATATCATTACTGAATGACAGCACAAGATCATTTCGTGCTGCAATGTGAACGTCTTGCTCATGGGAGCATGTTTAGTTTACAAACCATCCATATGCAAAACCCTAGGCTACAGACCCGTCAAGCACTTCAAACTTCTCTGCCATTGCTCAAACGTTTCCAGTGAGCTGCCGCCTGCCACTGGGCTGTAAGGTTATTCCTGAACATTCCTCCTTGCTTTGGCGTGCACTTTCTTCCCATAGAGGCATTGCTCCTGCCCTCCCGGTTCCTGTGATGCAAGACCAGTGCCTTAACAGGAAGGGAAGAAAATATGCTCTGGCATTTAGGTTACTGTTCTACCACATGTATGCAAAATGAAAAACCTTCAGCTTGCTGAAGCTGAATCAGATGGAACACGAATAGCTCAGAACTATTACTGAATGACAAAACCCCTGAAAATTAGTTTGATAAGTTTTTTCCTTTTCTTTTAAATTTAAAGATAATTAATCTAATTCAACACTGAAAAACAGAGATTTTCAGGTATATATCAGATTTGCCTCCTAGAGGGCAGATTGTCTTTAAAACTGTAATCAGTCTTTATTTTGCAATACCACCCTACTGGCTAACTATGAATTACTCATTTTTTTAAAAAACTTTCTGCTGGAACTGACAGTGTTCTCTTCTTTAGTCATGCACGAACAATAGTCCCTAAGCAATCAATGCAGAGACCATAAAGTCTTGCTATCCACATATTATATTTGTACTGCTCTTGAACTGCACAGTAATGTCCATCAGAGTTATTTGAGTGCCAGCTTAATTCAGGAGATGTAGATACCAGAATTCAAGATCATAAATTGCTAAAACCCAAACTGATGCAGTTCACAATAGAAATCTGCCAGTAATTTCCACGTAAGGCACAATTCCTTGGAAAATATTGCAGTTACAAAGAGGAAAAAAAAAAAACAAAAAAAGAAAATGGGGCTGAACATACATCCCTTACTAAAATGCTGCTTTCAGATACTCTTAGACTGTAAGCTTTATAAAGAATATTCTGTACATAGATTCATGACAAAAATCTATAGAAGGCTTTTAGAACATTTTCAGCCTAGCAACTTGCTATCATTATTTCAAAGCAGTAAGCATTTGTCTCAATAATAATATTTATTCTAAATGCAAATAAAATATCCCAGAAGTTGTCAAAACACTCTGGATTGAGTTTTAAATCATATCCGATACTTACATTTATTCCCTGCCACTGCCGCGTGCCAGTTACGAACAGACAGGAGAAACAGCAGCTTCAAGAAGATTTCAGTGACAGAATCCATGTTCGCGTTCACTGAGGCACCGAAGAGAAGCGGAGTATGAGGAAACAGCTGCTCCCTACTTCAGTCCTGCTCCTGCCTCTTCTTCGCGCTGCCTCCTCTCTCTGCCTCTCTTCTCGCAGTGCTTCCCAGTCTCCAGACACCTCAGTCAAATGCGCCCCGCATCTCCTCGCACAGGCACACACACCTCCAAATCTGCTTTTCCCTCTCACAGCGGCAATCCCTGAAGAGCAGCAGCGAGAATCTCTCCTCCAGCTTCACAGAATC
>VYXH01007614.1:0-27012 GCA_013397275.1 Burhinus bistriatus
CTAAATGGTTCTATGATTCTATGCACCTTAGTCTTTGTTGTCTTTTCAGGAAATTTTACTTGCTGAAAAATGGGCCAAAATGAATAAACTTCCTTTCCCGAAAATAGACCCAAATGTATTTGATCGAGAGGGCATGAAGGAGTGCTATGTTTTCAAACCAAAGGATACCTCGTCAGAGAAAGACTGTCCAACTATAATCCATTTTGTTTTGGCTAACATCAACTTCCGGAAGTACAAAGCTCCAGGTGAGCCCAGAGTTTCTGATGCTAAATCTAGCTGTTCCTTTGAAGCTTTATAATGACATGGTGATTATATACTAGAAATATTTTGTCTCTGAAAGAACTCTTAAGTCTATCTGTAGTAGTTAGGGATTTCCTCAGACCTAACATTTAGCTTGTATTTTTTTATTTGTTCTGTATGCAGGCATTCCAAGAGAAACACAGGAAGAGAAGGATTTTGCAGACTTTGACATTTTTGATGATCCAAATACACCATTCTCTACCTTCAACTTCCAGTATCCCAATGAGGCTTTCAAGAGGCTTCATGATCTAATGGAGTTCAACACACTCAATAACATAGATGTATGTATGCCAGTGTGGAAGGGGCTTAAAGGGTCAAGGTTGTTAAATTTGAAAGTAAGTGATGCGAGTAAAGCTCTAAATCTGCCATACAGAAGGTACAGGGGTTTACTTCAGTGTTTGCCTGATTGTTATGACATACCAAGTGCTTCCTGCGTTTAGTTGTGCCCCTTTGTATTCTGAGAATTGAGGCTGAATCAAAGCCCATTATAGTCAGTGGAAAAAAACCTGTTTTATTTTAGTGAGGGCTGGAGTATACCCTAGGTAAGTTCTTCATGAGGTTGTGTAGAAGCATGCACAACCTGTGGCATGGTCAACTTGCATTCTTCCAGCATGGGAAGGAAAGAAGACTCCAGTCACTGTAGGTAACACAATGACTGGAGTTACCTGAAAAGAACAGGGTGAGATATACAGTGAGAATTAAATGAAGAGAATTCAGTCTTTTCACTTGACTTCTGTTTCTGAAGTACTGAAATACCAGTGGTGTAGGAAGTATTACCATATATGATCCTCTGTCAATAATAAACCACTAAGCAAATACACTTCTGAAAAGGCCAGAGGTTCTTTCCAGTGGGGAAAAAAAAGTCTAAACAGTATTTCTGGGGCTTAGAAGATTGATGTGATATTGTGGCCATCTTCCAAATGGAGGAACTATTGGAGCATAGGCTGTGTGTTTTTCATAATGTTTGAGCCTGTGCTTTTTAGGATCCATTCCAATTCATATTCTCTTCTAGTTTGGTTCCTGGGTTGTTTTTGCTATTTTACCATCAAAAGCAAAGATGACTGTGTAGGATGTAAACATTATGTTCAGGATGTTATACTCAGATTTTTATGTACGTTGATTTTCTAACTGGAAGAAAAGAAAATTGGAAATTTTCTGTAAAGATCTCTGGAAATTTCTTTATCAACTTGCTGCGTAATAATTATTTTTAATTGATGCTAGCTGTAACATGACACCATGATCCCAGCATCCGTAGAGTGACTTGCTATATTCACAAGTGTAAATGATCATCTCAGATAAATAAATGACTTTTTTTTTTAATATAGTAAAGAAATCTTGTTACTTCAGGACAAGGGAAGCAGAAGTGAAGATTTAATCTTTCTCAAGATAATAATCATTTTCTATAACCTTTAAGTATGGATTTTCTCAACGTTTTGCTTTACCTGTCAGAATTTCACTGGGAGTTGGTTTAAATGGTGTATAATCTTGTGTGACTTCTTTGGCATTGGTGGTATCCTGTCATATCTTCATTAACTACATTAAAATCAGTGTTTTATACAATCAAGAAATAGTATTCATAATAATACTCAGCAATCACTTTTTTCCAATGATGGAGCATTGTTAAAAGTAGGAACAACAGCTATTAACATCTGAAGGGGTCTTTTCTATCAGTTAATAAATCATTAAAATGCTAGTTATTTCCCTGAATGACACGTTGTTCGCTGTTTTCTAGGTGATCAAACAAGCTATGATGGAAAGCATTGAATACAGAAAGGAGAACCCATCTCGCTGCTCTGTGTCTCTTAGCAGTGTTGAAGCAAGGAGATTCTTTAATAAGAACAATCTTAACAACAACCATACGTAGAGGATGTGTTGTAGGTCCCACTCCTTTAAGAAGCGGGTGCTATCTTTATAACTGGAGTCAAAAAGACATTATCAGAGATCACTGCTCCTGAATAGGGCTGTGCAAAACTCCTGAAAACATTTTCTTGTGAATATTCAAGTTTCGATATAATTTTGTACTTCTTTTTTTAAAACTAAAAACATTGACAACATTTCAGTATGCTGATATCGTTATTTTAAAAACTATGGAATTGGTTTATTTTGACTATGGTCATTGGGTTCAGTGACTTTTTTTTCCCCTTATAAAATTGTAAACACTGGTTGCTCATGGTGGGGCAATTGTCTGATTTTTAATTGATGTAAACTGGGCATATCTCAAAACGTAAGGTGGAATTAGAAACACAATAGAATGAAACTTTAGTAACAGAGACAATATGTATACCTGGGATTGGGCCCAGATTCCACTCTACTTTGTATCAATGAGAAGATTTCCTCTGACTTTGGCTTGAAAAGTCAATAATTGCTGACTACTGCTAGGCAACAGCAGCTCCCTAGTATATTAAGTCGCTTGGCTGCTTACTAGCTCTGTTAAGATTGATCTCTTATACTGGAAGGGGTTTTGCTCACTAATAACCATTGGCTACATTTGCCTTACCAAAACTCACTCATCAAGCTGTGTTTCAAATTTTGCTTTTCTTGCATGAGTGGGGTCTCTTAAAACAAACAACAAATGGATATCAAAGAAATGGGGTTTATGTCTTTGATATTATAAGTAGGATCCTCAACTGGTTATTAATGCTAGTAGAGCTTTTGTAACTGGTGCTAAGAAGGATCTGCTCTTGAATCTTTAAATCTCAAATATTTTCAGAAAAATTGAAGTCCAGTTTACTACTGTTTAAGAATGTATTTAACCACTCAGCAAAAAATCCAACCTCTTCCATTTTCTTTTTCTCTTTTTTTCCACAAAATTACATTGTTGAATTCTTGAGCTAGTAGCACCTGTGTTAAATTATTGTTAGTTCATGCATTTCTGACCAAAATGTTTATAGATAAATTAAAAGTGATTTTGCATTTGATCATGATTAAAGGCATCACATTTCTGCAAAGGGACAGAGGCAATGTTTACTGGGGATAGATAAACCATTCCTAGGTAAGAATGTGAAGTAGTTCATGTGTTTTTTTAAAAATAATGGCTATTTTTAAAAATATATTTTTAGTACATTGAATAATGGAAGACCATGCATAGACATAGATTATTTTAGTACCATCTCAGCAAGTGTTGAGATAACTCTGCAAATGCATAGAAAAATGCAGTCACACCTCCGAAAACTTCCAGCCCCCTTTGAAATAATGTAATCGTCAAGTGTGTAACATGGGAAAGAGCAAAAGGAACTGATGAGGTCACTGATGGCCTTGCACTGTATGCAAGATCTAGGAGTCAAATGTTTTTGGGGCGCTTGGCTGACTTGTTTCATTTTTCTAAAGTCTGTGGGGTTAACTCTCAGCAAATGCACCTGGCAGCCCCGGCAGTTGTTCCTTAGCTGCTTTCTTCTGGAGTTTGAAGAATATGGCAGGGGCTGAATAGTTCAGTTCAAGGTGAGCTTGCTGTCTCTGAGAGCTAATGCAAAAGAACGCACAAAGGTGTTTGCAGAGGTGAGAGGGGAAAAACACATCCCCAGCTGCCCTGAGGGTTGGTTGTCCAATGCTCCACAGCAAGTGGAGAAGAAAAGCACTCCTTTCACTAGGAATATCACCATGGTGAAAACAAAGCACATTTTAAGTAGGATTATTTGCAGTATCGTGATCAGAAGGCACGCGTGTTTCTCTTCAAGAGCTGTAAGTGGAATTTCGGTCTCAAGATTTCTGTTGACGTTAACAGGGTTCAGATTTCACTGTCTGTCTTTCTGATAGGGCTGTCCAGGATCTTAGCGAATGCAAAGATCAGGGTCACAGTGAATGCCATCACTTTGTGCACAGACTATTCGAAGCATAACTAACTTGTGTTTGATAATTTTCTGACAAACAATTTTTTCAATAACTGCTCGTTTATCAGAGTTTATTGCTAAGCCAGTGGCTGTTCCTTTTATTGTGAATTATTGAGCTATTTTTGATTGCTAAAATCTGTAAGCCCATGGGAAGGGAAGTAATTATAATGCATTTCTTTTAACAGCCACTGCCTCATCCCTCCTTAAATCTACATGCAATGTTACGTGATTAATAACATTTTCTGTATTGATTAATAGGTTTTATTTCTGTTTGAGTTAGTGCATATTTAAAATCAAGAGAGAAAATAAAAGTAACTTATCTTAGTGCTGCATAATTTAAACATTTTCAATAAATTTTGGAATACAGGAAGAAACCAGTACAGTTATGTTATAGTAATATTTTCTTTTTAATGTTTTTTTTTCCTGTTGTTAACAATATTTTTATTTTTTATTTTATGATACGTACCTACTCTGTTTTATGGAAGTGTTTTCTCATGCTTTCTACAGTTTATATTATCACAGTGTTATCAGACAATAAAAAATAAAAATTAACTATATTGGGCACCTACTGTTTTCAGACAGTTTATTTTCATCATTTACATGACATTTTCGCTTTTATTGTGAAGAGATGTGGGACAGCTTGATGGTGTCTGGAACCTGGTGGGACAGGTCACAAGCAGGAAATTCAAGGTTTTGCTTGTTAGTCTGTCTTTTTAGTTTAGATGTTAAAACAGCAACTTTTTTGAGCAGTTCAGTGTTTGAGGAGAGCACATCAATCCATTTTTATTCCTACTAATGTATTTTGGTATCAGCACTCTGCCAGATATTTTGTGCTGTTCTCTTAAGAGCTACTACAGCATATTACTGTATGGGTGTTGGGTCTTTGCTGCCTTTAATCATGGATTTCTTAAAAAGCAGTCAAAGAGGGAAGTTCCTCCAAACCTATTCAGATCAAATAGCTGCTGGCCTGTTATTTCTGTTTGATGAAAACCAGGAGCAGTCTGTCTTTTTCAGATACTTCAAAATGCAGGGGCATCATTCTGATAGAAAATGTGTAAATATTTTTCTGCTGCTACCGTACGGTGAATAAGGCTAAAAGTCAGCTATGACCAATAGGTCGAAGAGTAAAATATTAGAGGCATGAGAAGCTTGTGGTCTAAAATGTCTCTGGAGGGAGTAACAAGTGTCTCAATATGCACCAAACTCTCTTGAGCCAATGCTGCTGGGACCTTGCAGTGCTGTAGGTATTGGTATGGTTTTTTTCACTTTGGAGCGGAGTGTCTGTCTGCCAGGGCAGGAGTCCCTCTTCCTCTGCTGAAATGAAATTTGTCATAAAGAACCCTAGTTCTAAATTTTTCTAATGTTTGAAGTGCCTTGGGCTCCCCAGAAGCTCATTGGTAAGTTCATAACTGTCATTTCACCGCAGTCTCGAACAAAAAACCTCTCTTAATTCTGTGTCCATAAGCTTCTAGTGGAAAAATCCATCTTAGTGTGATCAGAAACTTAGAAATTGAAACCTTAATTTCAGTTCAGCTGCAGAGCAGAAGACTAAGACTGTAAAAGTCTTAGTCACACACCATATTAACAATTACACCAAAGGAGAATAATAATGCAAAAATCCCCTCTGAAACTTCTGGCAACTGATGGGAAACCAAGAACATTTTTTCCTTAGCCTAAAAAGTTAGTCCTTTGTTTCTCATTTTCCTTTCCTTCAGTCCCTGGCTCATCTGTTTTATGCCTGCAATATTTTTTTCCAACCAAACGTATGTATACCTAGATGTTAAAAGGTGGGTTTAGAGAATGAATCCTTTCAGATGTCAGAAATTATTTTAGGTGATGCCTGCAGGATGTGGAAGTGCAATCATGCTAGCCTAGAGTGACCGCCAAGAGCTCAGCCTTGCAGGTGGGCACGGCTCTAGAAAAGCAGACGTGGACTATTGTGTCTGTCCCACTCTGGGGAAGCCTGGCACCAAACCTGGCCCTGACATTGCATTTCTTTTCTGTAGGACCTTCAGGCAGTCTCTGGCTGTAGGAGACTGATACTGATAGGTATCTGAAATCTCTGCTTGCTTTTTTTCTTCAGCAGCGGAAGTGAATCCGCAGAATAAAATCCTATTGCCTATTGACCCAGAAAGCATGAGAGCACAAGAGCATTGACCTCAAGAGCTTTGGCATCAGCGAGAAGAAAACTCATTTTGGCAGGGAAACAGGTCTGCAACAAATGCTTTCTGGTTTGACCCGGCATATTTTGTCTGTGGGATGAAACTTGAGAAGTCAGCGTAAATGGGCTGTGGTGTTCTCTTTAACACAGCCCGGATCACCCACCGATCTCTGCTTTTAGAGCACCGATGGGCTTGTTTTTGAGGAAAGCTGTTCAGCCACTCTGTACACACAAATGGATACGGCACTGTGATACTCAGGAACACGGAGGAGCGAGTTGTGCAACCACATGCATTTACATAACACGATTGCTCTGATGCTCACTCAAAGCAAAAGCATGTAGATGTTTCCTGAAGCTGTAAATTCACCCATCACTCTTACTGCTTTTACACTTCACATGCAGGCTAGATTTGTGTATTGATGTGACTCATCCAATTAAGTTATATGTGCTGGCCCTTCTCACGCTAGGTAAAAAGTGAAGACCGTCATAGTTCACAGGCAAGGAATTCCCCATGACCACAAAAACCTGAGACTATTTTGCATGCGGAGAACAGGCAGTGCAGCCATGAAGTTGACAGAGCAACTTGTTAACCTTTAGACTAAGCAAAAAATACAGTATTCAGTACAATGGGAACAGGAATTCCTTATGTGACCATTTAACCCATGAGTACCGAGCCACGCAAACTTGGCTAAAGCAGAAATTAGGGACCAAAGCCCAAGCCAAAAGACTTCTGTTCTCTTTAGGTTTTGTCAGGAGATGTATGGGAACAGGAGAAGACCCAAAGCAGGCAGCCATGAGCTAGGGGAGACCTCAGCATGCGAGGGAAGACCTGGACCCCAGGGTTGCCACAAATACAGCTGGGTCCGAGAAATAAGTAGGGGCAAACAGGGCACTGAAATGGAAACCCCAGCTGCAATGGGACCACCAGGCGCTTGTGCAAGGGTTAGGGCGGGAGAGATGCCTGATTCCTGCAGAGGGGACCACCCTGCCGGCACTTTGGGCTTCCCCGCAGCTCCGTCTGTGCCTGGAGTCACCAGTCCCATTCATGAGGTCTTCAAATGCCTTCCAGAAAAACCTTGGGAAACAGAACGTTGAACCAACTTTGTGGTCAAAAAATATTTTGCCTTTAATCAGAGCAATGCTCTTCCAGTGCTTCTTCCTTGAAGTCTGTGGCCAAACTAGAAGCAGAAACCTGAGTATTTGGGATGGTTTTGGTCTTTGTGTTCCCCTCTAATTCTCAGCCAGATGTATTTTTTTAGGCAAGTCAAAAGTGAGCAGGGAAAAATAGGTGGCTACATTCTTATTCAGGTGTGAAATGATAAATTCTGCCATTGCAGAGCAAGCTACACAGGTAAAGTTATACAATTTCTTTGCTGCCATTTTCTAGTTTACCTTCATATCTGCTTCTTGCCCGAATTTCTGGACAGGGTCACAGGGATGGAGGGATGGGGCGAGTGCTTGCTTTGCACAGCAGCTGGAAACTCACCTCTTCTGTAAGGCAGGTCATTAAGTGCTTAAGATGAGGAGGTTACTGTAGGAGGCATGTTCCACATCCAGCTTGTGCTAAACACACATTATAGACATTTTTTTGCCAACATGTTGTTTAGGGTGTGTTCTGGAAAATATGAAATGGAATTAACATGATGACATTAAAAGAAATCAAGGCAAGTATTTTGCCAGCATGTTTGGCAATTAGGAATACTGATACTTTGCAGCTGTGGATTTAATATAAATCCTTCCTTCTGGTCCCGTTTTGCTAAACCGCAGGGATTTGCTGCAGGACGTTTTTGTATTACGGTCAAACACTGTTTATGACACTAACTAATCTGTGCTAGCTGTCAGCAGGAATAGACACGGCCTGAACGGCTGAGATAGTATCTGCACGCTGGCAGATGCGGATGTGAAAGTCCGTCAGACTGTCCGTAGCCCCAGGGCTCTTGCTTTCGGCCAGAACACCGCAGGCAGTGGCTGCAAAGGAGCCACGACCTTGTTTGCCCACAGATCCCAGGGCAGGATGAGTGAACGTGGGTGGGAGCAGAGGCTGAAATGAGATCTGAATCAGTGGGTGAAAAACCCCATCGGTGCTGCAGTGGGACGCATGCCGCACGCCAGCTCCGAAGTTTGCATTTGCCATCCTGTTGCAGCACTCACGGCTGACAATTAAGGCTGGGAGGAACCAATGGCCCAACAGCCTGCACAGTGTTTAGCTTGTTTCCATTTCCCTAATAAAGCTAAGGAGGTCCAAAAAGTTACTGATGCTGGTTAACTCTTGTTTGCTGTTCCTCCCTCAGCTTCAAGTCTCTTTCAGTATCTTGTTTAAAGCCACATTTCCCCCCCAGTTTTGGGTGGAGAAGTTTCTTTCAAGCCAGTTTAGAGCAGGTTTCAATAACCCACCGGACCATAGACCTTTTTCTGTTATTGCATGCCCCTGTGCCTTTTCTTTCTCTCTTTTCAGGCAGCATGGGACAAGGGCTTGCCAGAAAATAAATGAGATAATAATTTGGCGTCTGAAATCCTCACTGTGTCTTTATCGGCCGCTTCCTTTTCTTTTTTTGATTTTATTTTCTTTTTGAGCCCGAACTGTTTCTTCCCTAGTCTGATGTGCCATGCCAAGCAATCGCTGTTTGCCAGACTGTAGGTGGTGACCCTAGGAGTGATGGCGTGCTGACAGCACATGGGTTGCAGGAGGCTTCGGCAGTGAGATGCAGAAGCTGTTCACCAGTGTTGTATGTTCTTAATTCCCCATGAGAAACATCTGTGCTCTCGTCTCCTTGTCACTCTTCCAGGGCATTTCTGAAACAAGATACGGAAATGACACCTAGATTAGTGAGATGTCTGTAATTAGTAGGCTTCATTAAGTTGCTAACCAGTAATGGCTGCATCCAGCAGTAAAGGAGATCGTGGAAACTTGTGGGTCGCATTATCAAATAGGTTTAATAGAAATAGCAAAAGGCCACAGCTAATTATTTTTTTATTCCGCAGAAGAACAACTTTAACTCAACTCACTTCATTGCCCAGCCCAGCACGTTCATCTTCCCGCTGCAGCCGCCTGCTTGGACATACTGCGTGCAAGCAGGCGGGCAGTTGGTGTCTGCCGAGATGTTGCATTCCAGACCAGTGCAAGGGCCAGGTGTGTTTTGCCTTTTTCTGATTTAGTTACATGAAGCTTTATAACACAGCTGTGAGCTGGGATAGCCAGAAGATCCAAGTGGGGTGTGGGGTGGTATGATGGAGCATCAGGCAGCTGCCCAGTAGCTATGTGGCTCCGGATGTGGCCATGGCAAAAAAAAAAAAAAAACACCAACAAAAACGGTTCCTGGTTCACTGGAAGTTTTGATGTTTTGCAACCACTTTCAGTATGGAAAATACCAAAGAAAAGGAGAAGTATCTGGCCGGCACGCAGGCGCTGCGGCCACCCTGGAAGCAGCCGCTCCCTGTAGTTTTGTTACCGTTTCCAGTTCCCCTGATGAGCTGCTGAAGCCATGGCATCCCCTGCCCTAATCTGGACCCTTTGGATGCTGCTCCCGCACTGCAGCCCTGGCCCAGCTGGGGCCCGGGCATGGCGCTGGTCCTTTTCTGCACTAAATCATCAAAACCAAGGCGTTTCAGTGGAGTATGTGTAAACAGCTGTGTCTCAAAAGTCTCCAGGCTGCAAGGTGCTACAGGCAGGGCAGTGCATGAAAAGGCTCCCCTCCTTCGCTCCACCCGTAGTAGATAAAAACCTGCCATTTGCAGGGCACTTCACCCATATTCCACAAAAATACAGGAAAATATAATACACCATTACTCACCTTAGACTTTATGTTTGCCAAGTTCAAGCATGTGGGGGAAATAAGACAATTGTCTTTTTTGCAAATCCTACTTCTTCCTCATCCACTTCTGGCTTTCAAGCCACCTCAGAAAAATAGAAATCTTCCCTTTACATCCAGATGCCATAAAGCAAGAAGATGTTCCGGTGTTTGCAACTATTTTAAAAGGTCTCCACCAACTGGCTGAAATACAAGAAATACAATCTTCTAAATGAAGAGCACAGATATTTATACAGTTAAATGTATATATTTAAAATTTATGTTCAACTTATGAACTGTCGTTGCTCAGAAGCAAACCCAACCCACTTTTCTTCTCATCCCTGTGGGCCAATGCATGTTTCCAACTAAAAGAAATACTAAGAGTAAAAAGGATCATTGCCCTGACGTTTAGTTCATGTGTCAGTAAAGGCAGCAGAGTGACAGGGTCAGGGTTTGTCTTTTTGCTTGTAAATTGTTTGATACCAGTAGTGAGAAGGGCGAGTTGTGCGTGCAGCAAAATGTGATGAAAGTGACCTTCTAGGTTTAATAGAATCGCTAAAAATTGGGAGGACATGAAAAACAGGTAAACACTGGTTTGGCTGGTATGTGCTTTACACGCTAACAGAGGTAGAAAGCCTCTCTCCGTCTTGAAGGCTGTAGCCTCAGGTGTTTCATACAGCATATACTTTAACACAGATGTTTTTCTTATAAGCGATGATGACTAGCTGCACACAGTATCAGCCACATTTCAATCAATTTGAACGAAAATTCAAACGCACAGACTTTAGTCTACAAATGCGTTTTACACTAAAACCAGTCATTCTTTCTTCTGTCATGAGTTCCCCTTCTGTCGAACCAAGGCAGTTCCGACCAGTCCCTGACACGGCGTAACCCTGGCAGCAAGCGGTCTTTAATCAGTGGTGGGTTTTTTTTTTTTTTTTTTTTTTTTTTTTTTTATTTAATGCTTTCTTTTTAAAGCATGTTTTGGTGCACTGACTTCAAAGGATTTACCAGGAGAGATTTGGACCGGACCAATGACACGGCTGATATACAGAGGAGAAAACAGGTCAGCTAATGTTGGTGGAGTTGATTGAAATAAAATATGCCCAGGAGGAAGGTGCTTCGTTCTGCAGCCTGAATCGTAACATGTGGATGGGGGTATGCGAAGGCTGCCAGAGAGCTTGTGACAGGTGGTGGCTTGCCTTCATTGGCTAACCACCGTAATCTGGTCAACAGGGAATGCATGTGTCATCTAAATAACATCCACCAGACATTGCCTTATTTCTTAAACAGAAGTTAACAGGAAGGAGAGAATGCAAAAGAAGGTAAACTTCAACCCAGCGGCTCTTTCCATGCGTGTGGCTGGAAGGGTGAGGCCAAAGCTCTTCTTACAAAAATATATAGTGGTGGCTAAGCTGGAAAAATATGCACAGAGAACTATGCGCAGAAAAGTTCCTAACTTGAACCCTGCATATAGACTTGAAGAGAATTTGCTATCTTAAATTTGGTTTCCTTTCAAATCAGAATGAGCAGTTGGAGTCCCGTAGCTGAACCACTTCTAAACAGCTCACTTTGGTGAAGTTTTAACATTTTACTCCAATGTAAATTTCAACATTTATGTTCTACAGTGTGATCAAAGCCAACTTTTCTGCTATGTTGTGTAATGTAATAAATGTCAGCTTGAAAAATTCAACTTCATTGGAATGTCTTTTTGTAATTGCCTGTGATGTTGTAAGATGCACTTAGCAAAAATGTGTTGACTTAATGGAAGCAATTGAATCACAGTTTTCTGATGGCAAACCATCACAGTGGAGAACAGCCTTTGCTAATATTTTCCTAGTTCCCTGTGTGGCAGGACACTAAGGAAAACTCTTGTAAAACACAAACTTTGTCTTATGAATCTACAGGTAATACCCAAGTGACGGTCTTTTGCCTTCTAAGTAAACACAAGTTGTTTAGGAAAAATAAAAATAATTTAAAAATCAGGCCTTCAGCTCCTGGTAGAAGGAGGAAACAGTGCTCAAGTGTCTCCCTAACTCCAGCTTTGCCTCCTTCAGTGTTTGCATCACCACCAACCCCCCTCTCCTCGCTGCTGTAGGCTGATAGTTTTTAGCAGAGCAATGTAATCCAGTGCGGTAAGGACAGTCTGGGGAGCAATGTGCTGCTCCCCAGACAGCCTGGGCAAGCTCAAGCCTTGCTGTCGTGGTTTGGGCCTGTTTTACCTCAAACCAGGACACTTGCTCATCCTGCAGAGGTAATAAAGCCCTTCTCCAAGACAGAACAAGGTGCTAAATGTTGTGATGTATTAGCTCAGTAAATGGGGGTTTAATGATTCATGAAATTTCTCCTCAACGTGCAAACACACTTTTTGCAGGACATTAACACTAAGTGCCTCTGAGCAATCTGGTCGCCCGTCAAGTGAGGAGGACGTCACCTGCTTTACCTGAATGAGTCCTTCCTGTGACTAGAGAACAGAATCAGTCAGTCAAGATGCAAAAAAACCAATTAACCTTGGAATAGAAATTTTTTCAGTGTAAAACCGAAGAGGTTTCAGTCTTCCTCTACCATAGGGCATGTCTGCCAATTTGTCATAAGATGTTTTTCAGCAATCTTATCCCAAACCGTTTTTTACTTCTCTGTGGTATTGCAATAAAAATAATTGTAAATCTACTCATTTTTTTCCGGTAGAAATATGTATATAGATATGAGACATTCATGAATGAAGTGTTGAACAGCTTTGCATTTTGTGGAGTCTGTAGTTTAGTTTAAGGAAAACACGGAGGCACTGTGAGTGCCTCCATGCGCTGACCCTCTGAGCTTACCCTAGTTCGTTCCACCCGTAAATGCTGTCCAAGACTGTTAGTTTAGTTAGTTAGTTAAAATATGGTTATTTGCCAAGTAACTTGCTTATCAGTCCATCTGCTTCTTAGCGGTCTGTGGCTATAAAACCCCCTTGCCATCCTGTAGCTCATGTTATGAACAAGGACAACTGAGTATAAAAATAAAAAGAAAATAAACCTCTGCTTCTAAAAGTAGGAAGGTTCAGATTTCCAATGGTTTTGTGGTGATGTCAAATCAACAAAGAGCTACTGGCCCTTTCTCTTATCTAGTAGGAATTGCAATGAGTCAGTGTCCGCACAGGAGAGAGGCCTTGGCTGTGTTGCTGATAATGGCAGCATGTGATCCTCAACGCATCTCGTCCGCTGGGACCATCAGTGTACACGTGTCTTAGGTTCCTGCCATATCTGCACGTTGGTCACTGAAGGACGGTTGTGTCCTCTGGTTTTTTTGCTTGTGTTTTGCATCTAGTAAACTATGCCACTGTCATGTTACAAATGAGTTGATAGTAGTTTAGGGTGAATTTCAGCCGTAAGCAAAAACCCAAAACTAAAACCAAAACAACATAGGACATCTATGCACCAAGTGAGTCAATTACTGTGATCAATCCCTGCTGAGGCTTTGGTCTTAGAAGTCAGGAATGGAAGGCGAATCCATGGGGAACAGGGCTTCCTTCACAGGCTCGCTAATGTTTTGCTCTGTGCCTTACTATTTTTCTTGCCTTCAGGTATTTTCAGCTGTAAGAGACCTGACAGATAGATTGCTACTACATTACTATGTATCACTCTGGTCTGAGTAGGCAAGAAAGGAAATGATACTCTGTAGTTGGACTTAATTTTTACACGTAAGAATTCTGTATGTACACACATATATACATTTATAGCAAACGTTCTTTAGAAGCGACAGATCTGGCGTAACATTCAAAATGTGTTGTATTTAATATCATATGGTGGAGGAACCCCCAGCTCTGTGTGGACTGGGTTGTGTCTTGGGCAATGCCTTCTGGGTGTGGTCTGCTGCAGGTTGTCACAACTTCAGCTGCTGTCATTGACTTACCATACTTTCATACATAAAATCTGTTGGTTAACTGCTTAAAAAAATAAGAGGTTGATTCAGATGTAGTGTAGATTATTTGCATGTGCTGATAACGGGAGGTTTGATTTCAGACTCTTCTTTTTACCAGTAGCAAAAACTTCTGCCACTATTTCCTAAACTTGCTTGGTCTTCTTTCCCATCCTTATTTTTGTCTGCTTTTGATCCTATGAAGGCTATGAGTGTTGAATATAACACCTACTGGCCTCTGGGATTTTTTTCATTTTGTAAGCAGCAGGTGAAAATCTCTGATTAAACATACTCTATAAGAATTTCATAGTAAGCAGAGTCACACAGACCCAGGGATGGGGGAAGAGCAAGAGGGATGGAGGTCGGCCAGGTGAAAGAGAATAAATTTCAGCATGTCTTCCCCACACATAGCCATAGGTATCTCTAACAGCTGGACATCCATCAAAACACTAATGAAAGTCTTCCTGCACTTTTTTCTAGTTGCTAGCTAGTAACGCTTTCTAAGCATTCAGCCAAACAGAAATACTAATTAGCCATCATGTTTTTCCTAGGTGTGTACAGCATTGTTTAAGTCTCCAACCCTGAACTAAACAAACTTTTAGTTCCTTCTTAGTTAATATTTACCTGTTCAGAGAAGGCTGTGATTATTTCACAGGTTGTCTTGTAATAGTTACCTGTCGTATTTTCTCTTCCTGACGATGAATTACAAAATCCTGAGAATGGAAGACAACTAAAATATTGTATCAAACTGTAGCACATATAATCTAGATTTCTGCTTAAGGACAGTTGCACTAGGATCTGTATTTTTAACCAAAATTATCTCTGTCCAGTTAATAGCTAAATTTGTTTTGGAATTTATCAAATAAGTCCATAACGAGTATTGTTTCAGAATTTAAGAAAACTTTCAGAATTGTGCAAAAACTACTATAAATGACTCCAAAGGTCATCAATCTTGTGAAGATGAGAAAATTTAACAATTGTTTTAACAGTTCCTTGTTTTAGAATTAATATAGGAGAATTTTATTTCATCTACAAAGAAAAAAAGCGTCCAGAGAAAGTTTTGTCAGTGCAAATAAGTTAATTTTAAATTCTATTTCTGGAAAGTCTTAATTCTGTGTAATGTTCCTTGGTAAGAGTTTGAACTGGTTAGGCAGCTGAGGGTAAGACTTGGTGCTGAATCCTACTTGACTAAGGTTCTGCAAACATGTAATCACAGTTGTGACCATGGAAGAAATAACAACAAGTTTTTTCCTAAGTTACTTTTACAGACCCTTGACTTGACGATGAAGGTAGTTCACCCACATAGACTACCGTTGTTATTGCAGTGAAAGTGTTAAAGTCAGCTTTAGCTCCAAAATGGATGTGAATGCAAATTTGCAAGTTAAGTCTGGTCCTGCCCCTACCCTATAGAGCAGAAACCAAGTAACATTTCTGCAGGTGTTGGTTGCTTGCAGGGGCCTGTCTGGGTACGTGGCTCTCCAGAGAAGACCACTTCCCAACTGCAAACAGGTCCTTTCATCAGTAAGCCAACATTGGTTGTTGGCTGTTTGGCATCTGGCTGCAGAAATGGGGTTGTTTCAGGGGGAGCTGGAAATGATCCTGGTTGGCAAAGAAGTCACTGTACTCCTTTGTGTGGTGGTACGTTGTTTGCCATCGCTGTTAAGGATGGAGCAAGAGAGCAGTAGGGTCAGACCCACGTCAGGGCTGGGGCTGTGCCCAGTGTCTCGTGAGCTCACAGCTGCTGCTTTAGTGCCAAGCTGAACCCTTCTCTTTCAGGCTGCATGGGGTCACTGGTGTTACTGTGAAGGCAAGCCATGCCATATATAAAACGCTACTTGGGTTAGTCCATCCATGTGCACACAATATCTATCCAGTGGCCCAAAAATCCAACATTTTTTCGCTATTTCTCTTTTAAGTTCTGTTAGATCCTGTGTTTCCAGAAGTGCTCAAATTTTGCTACTTGTCCTCTTAAACAAAACGATTCAGCCATACTACATTATTTGTTTGAAGGTCCATCCAGTTGCCCCTTCCAAAAGTGTTCAACTGCCCTCTGTATGTTGTCATCTAAATCAGAATGATAGGAAAGATAAGGCAGACCCAGTAATACAGGGGGAGTGGGAAATACGTCATTCCAGGCAATGTAAAGACTTTTCATTCTGGTAGGTGAAGTGTTTAAATTCAAATGTCATTTTTGTGAGTACTTTGAAGAAATTTGTTTATCTGTTACACTGCTTGGCACTCACGATAAATGGTGTAAATAAATACAGAGCACGCACTATGTTGGATAAGAGGTTAATTTTCCCATGCTTGAAAAATCTCATAGTGAAGATGGAAAGTGCACTTCTAAAGTAATTTATGCTTAGGAGAAAAATGTAGGAGGCACGAAAAGTGGTAGAGTTTTCCACTGATTGCTTGCTAGTAAGAAGATCAAGCAAATTACAAAGGCAGCTGGAGGTGACTTTAGATGTCAATCAAAAAAAAACATGCTGTAAGGAATGGAAGAATACAATAGGCTTTTGCCACACTAATATATGCATGAAAGACTCCCTTTGTAAGTGAAATAATTCAACTGTATTGTTAAGCTTCAAGGGGAGAATAAATATATTCTCCAGTTTGCAGAATTTCCAGTTAAATCAGCACCTTGCTGGCAAACTAGCTACTTATATCTGTGTTGGTTTTAACTGTTGTTGCATGAAGATTGCCCATTGTGCTAATGGCTTTTGAGTCTGTTGTCATCCCGCTGTTAGGTGGAGAGCAATCCAAGAGGAAAAAGAAAAAAAATTGTATGCCACGCAGGCAGAGAAAAAGCCTAAGCTGCAGGATGAAAAGCAATCCATAGACTTTGCAGGAATTATGTGTAAAGGAAAGACGACTGTGTGGCTGTTTACTGCCCTGTTGTCTTGCTATTATGCCATCAAAATACTTTAATTAAAACACTTACAGCCCTCCAGATGGAACATGGCTTTAAAGCAGGTGTATACAGCGTGAAGCATACAGCGTGAAACCTCCAGAGCTCCTTTTCCCTCTTCAAGAGACAGAAGAGGGTCCATTGGGTTCAGTGCAGAATGAAATCTCAGAATTTTCTCAAAAGCATGTTTAAATATTAGTAGCACAGCTCACCTTCCCCTCCCCCCGTTTTTTTCTTTTTTTGGCAAGCGACAGCAATGAGGAAGACTGCTATGAATCTAGACAAATACCATTTAATAAAGTTGTTAAAAGATTGCTTCAGCTTGAGCTTCTTTCTCTTGATAAAATCATGGGGTGGATTTACGGCATGTTTTCCTTGCTGCTAATTGGGGTTAAGCTCGGTATGCCCTTCATTCATGTTCAGAAAAGCTTTAATACAAGCAGCTGTAGAAAAATCAGCCCATAATAGTTATAGCTCTTAGTCAGTGACAGAGCACTCTGAAATACTAGCTTACCAGTCTCTCAAAATCCTACAAATATTTTGTTTATTTGTATAAAAATCTATTTTTTTAAATGCTTATAATGTCTTGGCCTCAGTAAATTCCATAGCCAAACTTTAAACAGGCCCTCTCCCCATACTCTTCATTTTCTCTTTCAATGTATTTCTGATGACCTTGTGTACATAGCACGAAAGAGCAAGAAGTGACAGACTTGCACTTTAATTTGTTTAGCTTTATTAATTTCTATGCCAAAAGGTTTCTTTTTTCTATATGGAAAAAATTCAGGCCAGTTGGCTGTCCCTTCATCTCCTCTACTCAGGAAAACAGAGGCAAGTGGTGATGGAGATTTCCCCATGGCTGGCTGACAGCAGAGGCCATGAGGTTATATTAGAGTATGTTTAGTGTTTTCCACCCTGTTACTAATAAATTCTAAATCTTGAACTCTGAATTTCTGACATTACCTTGAAAGATTTTTCTTTTTGACAATGTATTTTGTACATCTACTTTTACTTTATCCTTGAATGCTCCTGCTGGCTGGTTATCTCCGAACTGGACTATATGTAAATATATTTTATCCAACCACATCCATATTGCAATGTCATGGTATAGAAATGCAAGACTTGTGATCAAGACATCAATAGTATCTAAGACTTCAAGACAGTACAGTCAAACTATTTGAATTGAATCTTTGAACTCTAGAGAGCTGGGAGGAGAGAAACCTAATGAAATTCAACAAAGGCAAGTGTAGCGTCCTGCACCTAAGGTGGAATAACCCCATGCACCAATACAGGTTAGGGACTGACCTGCTGGAAAGCAGCTCTCCAGAAAGGGACCTGGGAGTCCTGGTGAACAAGTTGACCATGAGCCAGCAATGTGCCCTTGTGGCCAAGAAGGCCAATGGTATCCTGGGGTGCATTAAAAAGAGCGTGGACAGCAGGTCGTGGCAGGTCATCCTCCCCCTCTACTCTGCCCTGGTGAGGCCGCATCTGGAGTACTGTGTCCAGTTCTGGGCCTTGCAGTTCAAGAAGGACAGGGAACTGCTGGAGAGGGTACAGCAGAGGGCTGCAAAGACGATTAGGGGACTGGAACATCTTTCTTATGAGGAAAGGCTGAGACCTGGGTCTTTTTAGTCCGGAGAAGAGAAGACTGAGAGGGGATCTCATGAATGCTTACAAATATCTAAAGGATGGGTGTCAAGAGGATGGGGCCAGACTCTATTCAGTGATGCCTGGCAACAGGACACGGGGCAACAGGCACAAGATGGAAGGCAAGAAATTGCATCTCAACTGAGGAAAAACTTCTTTACTTTCAGGGTGGCAGAGCACTGGAACAGGCTGCCCAGAGAGGTTGTGGAGTCTCCTTCTCTGGAGATATTCAAAACCCACCTGGATGCATTCCTGTGCAACCTGCTGTAGGTGAACCTGCTTTGGCAGGGGGGTTGGACTAGGTGATCTCCAAAGGTCTCCTTCCAACCCCTATCACTCTGTGATTATGTGAATCTCCAGTAGTTTGTGCTTAGAATATGAATGCTGGATATTCACTTCTAACTTCAAACCTGAGAAATTTCAGCTTAATGAAACTGGAAAAGGGACTGAAAAATCCTGTAGGAATTTTTACTGTGGAATTTTGCATTTACTGTGTTCTAATGTTCTTCTAAGGGGTGCATGAAACTGAAGTTGGGGCCAGTAGAAGAAGCCAAGGGCCCATCTTGAATAAAGCAATCAGCAAAGATGTGGGAAAGGAGTAAATTGCTTATTTGGGCTATGCAAGGCTGCAGTAACCAGAGATGTAGGTGCTTGGAGGCTGAGGAGTTGGGAAAGCTGTTGAATGGAGGCTGGAAAGGGCTGTTCCTCTTTTTATACAGATTTCCAAAAATGCCAGGTTCTGACATTTGTTTTTCACCTACCTTGATAACTCTAATCTGAGCAGCATTCTGCTGGGCAGTTCCCCCACCTCAAACCAGTCCCTCAGGGAACATCTACTGGTTTCTGGGCGCCACCTCCTGGTTGCTGGGGATGGATCATTGCTTCTGCTGGGCTTGTGAAGCTCTTGTTCTCGACACACTCCATTCGTTTCACACTGGGCTTTCAAGAAAATAATATTAAAATGTTGCAAATGAGAACCTTACTGTACCCACGATTTGGTTAAAAGCAGAGCAATATTACAACAGTGCTCTACAACACGCTCTTCAAGTAGGTCATTGCCTGTGAAGATTGGCAGCAAAACTTGCTGGTATTAGTGAAAGGTGGATCATGGCTGTATGATTTCAATGCATTTTCCATATCCTGCTCTTGAGCTTCTCTATACGATGCTGAGATCTGGGACATGTGGTCAGGTCTCCTCCGTTTGGTATTGAACATGGGGCTCATGCATGCCTCTGCCCTGGAGCTCTTGCTCGTTGGTGAGGAAAGCCATGAACGTGAAAGGCTCATTTGAAACATCCCTGCAGCATCAGCTGGAAATTTAGTAACATCATACTGAGGAAATGAGAAAAATCTGCATCTCTGAAACCAATCCCAAAACTGTCTCTCTAAACCACACATTTGTAAGCAGAAAGGGAACATAATGTTTTGGATCAGATCAGGTTTGCCTAGTTGGTTGTTTGGTGGTTTTTTTTTGTTTTTGTGGGGGTTTTCAGTCCATAAGACTAGCCCATGCAGATCTTTCAAAGAAACCCACTATACCCTATAGCGAGAAAGTAGTCTGATGTGAAAACATTAAAGGATGAGATTCAGCATTCTTTTATTAACTCACAGAAGCACAGGTGCAGCTTTCCATTGCCTTTCTTTTCATTCATCCAAACTCTTATATAAGTAATTAAAGTTGCATTAATTGCTTAAGACAATGCATTTCAGTTCTTTTGTTATTGTTCTCAGGAAAGCATACTTTCCCAGCATGGTATGTGTTGGAACGCTTTACATGACGGTCTGCAAGCTCCCAGTGGCATGTGGAGAGAAGACTGAGCAGATGGTGTTGGCTTTCCCTTGGGATCCCATGCTAACATTTGGATGAAAATCTTATTCGTTAGTTCCTTAATGCTGAGTGCTTGAGTGACTCTTGGGGTGTTATCTGAGGAATTGCAAATGAACGAGATCTGCATAACCATGGATGGGATGGAAGGTGAGCATTTTAGCTTAAAACAAACCTTTCTGAGGTATCTGAGCCATTGCAGTATCTGAGCCCTCCAACGTCATCATCCTTTGAGCTTTCTCATCAAACAGGTTCACCTCCCCACTCTAAACCTAAATGTACTTTACTAACTAATTAAGGGACTTGTGCCTTCGGGCCACTTTCTACCTTTAAAGGGCAGGAATTGCAGCACTATTAGTGGTGTTAATTAGATAAATAAGTTTCGTAGCCTGCCTCAAGTCCTTGAAAGAGGACCAGAAATGGAAGGAGTTAACCGCTGCTGCTTTTTACAACCAGGATTTGTGCTGCAAAGCTCTAGGAATGACTTGCTGACTTATGGTCTGCCTCTGTTTGCAAGTTTTATGATGCCACCCAGGATTAACTGATTTTGCCATTAATGGGAGATAAAATGATAAAACTAAAAAGCAGTCTGTAAATTCCAGCAACAAGGGGTGCCAAACTCTATGTTTTGTAATGGATGGGACTTTGACATTTTTATGTTCCGCTTTATTTGCAGTTTGGCTCTAGCTGGGGGAGACATTAATTGCCAGGAGGCAAGGGAGAGAACAGTGCAACTAACAACAACACGAGTTTATAGGACTGTGGGGTGGTTTGGAGAAGCACGAGGATATTCCTTCATATTAGTCTATCTTACTCAGATATTAAGGAATCATTAAAATAAGCAATAGAACTTTTTAAAGGAAAGGAGGAAGGCCTACAAATATCTAAAGAGTAGCCTGGAAAGTCCAGGTAGTGAAGACAAAGCAAAAAGTAATAGGATTAAGCTGCACCATTGAAATTCTAGCGTAAATGCCCCATGCAGTCTTCATTTCTCTCATAAATATGACTTGAGCATCCATCGTGTCTGAGAACAGCCCCAGATTTTACAACCAGAAGTGGAATTGCTCTCAGCTCTACAAAACCTACGGCTGTCTTTCATTGCAGGGTACCTACACCCTGCGAACAGAGAGGTCAAGCACCGCTCCCTGCATGCTCTGAAGGGGGCCACAAAACTGCAGGGTTTTGTTTGCTGAGGGGCTCAGATGCGCTGTGTTTGTTGTGGCAGTGTTATTCAGGCGCTGCAGACCACCATTTGCATGCTCTGAAGAAGATTTGGTAAGCTGATACTTTCCTCTTGGCACAGCTTGCAGTGACAGCATTGCTTTTTGTGGTTTTTTTCCCCTTCCAGAAGACATTTAGCAGAACTCTGCTCAGTTATGCCCAGAATCAGTACTATCTTTAAGAAGGAAAGGAATTGGAAATCGGTGCATCTCTGACTGGTTGATCATTTACTCTCCTTATAGCTTGAATTAACTAGGACAGCAATACCAGTGTGGCAGGAGCAAAACACTGGGGAATAAAGTGCCAGGGTTTGATGATTTTTTAAATTTTTTTTCCTAAAATGAAAATGGGATGATTTCTGTCCTCCCCCCGTCCCCACCCCAACCAACCAAAGGATTTTATTTCAAGTGCTTGATGATGACTGTCAGCTTTACAAAATGTTCTCTTACTCACTGTTTTCCACTGCCCCAGTGATAATTCAAGGGACGAGCTTTGTTCCATGAGAGTAAATTTGTTGTGAATGGGTTATGCTCGGAGTTGAGTTTTGAGGCATGAATTGCAGGCTAGTTTTCATGAACAGAAAGGAGCTTGCAGGGATCACTGATTACCTGTGGCAATGTAATTTCTTTACTCTTGTAATCTGAGCTAGGTACTGAAGAGGGGAGAGAGTTTCTGTAACTGCAAAACATTCTTGATGAACCAGCCTGTTCAGCCAGGTTACCCTATGGGCCACCCCTTAGGATGGCCTTAAACGTGTGTCATTGCCCATTTTCCATATGGTATCTCAGGGACCTGTATTCTCCTTGTCTGGCTGATATGTGCAAAACTTGGGAAGCTCAGAGGGATCTTTCTGTCTGCGCACCCAGATACTCATAAGACTTCTAACACTGCAGTATCTTGTTTCTGAGTATTTGATTTTATTCTCCTCTAGCTCCTGTGTGGTAAGCAGTAAAACTGGAATTATTCCATCAAATCTCCCTGTTTTTTTTCCTTACCTACAAAACCAAAGGTTTTCCTTGGCGGGGTTGGGGTGATGGTTAGGGGGAGAAGAAAAAGGCAAGGGAAAGAAAAGAAAAACAGGTAGAAATTGAGTTTGCCAAAAATAATGTGTTTTCTCCCTCCTATTTGGTAGGACCCTAGAAACAAGCTGAAATGAAATCACTAATTTGAATTGTTTAATCTGGAGATTAAAAAGCTATGTGAATGCAAAAAAAAACCCATTTGAAATAGAAATTCCAGGTAAATTTAGCAAATACATAATATCCACGTTGAACACATGAGAGTCAAGGCACAGGCTGCAGAAACTAGCTAGCAAGTATGGGATTTTGAAAGTCTGGGTGTATCTCCTGGGCCTAATACAGAATGAAATTTTATTCCATTCATTTATTCCCATAAGGGGTAAGTCAGGGAAAACTGAAAGTGGCTCAAAGTACTGTTTAACGGATTAGTGTTTTGATCTGATCTTACAAAGTTGAATTTTGAAGGAATACTGTTATAAGTATCTCAAAAAGTCAATATGGATGGATTTGTATGTACAAAATGCTCTGAAAATGTTATGAATTTTCCTTTCTATTTTTAACCTCATTTTTGACCATGGGTCATTATTTTAATACAAACAATAAATGACAAAAGATAAACTATAATTGAAAAAGGCAATCTGTAGTCCAAGTAAGCAGTAAGTAATAAACTGAATCAGTCTCAAGAAATTTTTCTTTTATTGATAGCATTAGCTCATAATGTCTTGTTCAAAATTGCATTTTTATTTCTTTGAGGGGAGGGAGTCAGAGATTGAGATAGGATACTAATATGTCACTTTGTGGTCTAGCAAGCCTGCACTGGGATATAGCTGCTGTCGGATAAATTCTCATTTGCACATTTATGTTGCTAAATTGGTCTTATAGCAAAAGATAATTTAGCCTCTTCTAGATATCATATCTTTCTTTAAAGCTAGAGGAGTAAAATGTGACACATTGTTGTCCCTTAGGGCTGCAAAGCATTTCAGCTGAAGAACCCTGAATAGTCAGACGGTCCTAAAATGGAGCGTTTGGGAATTTTGCTTTCAAGGCTGTATCATTAGTCAGGCCCTGGTTTGCATGAAGTACTGGAGGCTGCCTCCAAGGTGATATAAAGCTTTATTGCTTTCCCAGTGGATGTAGCAGTGGAAAAACTCTCTGCAGGAATATATTTACTTAAAATTTGCTTGGTTAGCATACTGTAGTATGCATTTTTTGTGTGTGTGTGTGTGTAAACTAAAAGACCATTCAGACTCTTCCTGGTGTCTCTCGCTCCAGGTAGACCTTAATTTCAGTGCTGTTATTGACCTCTTTCTTTTGGTAGCTCAGTCATCAGGAGTTCCCCAGGCCCAGCACATTTGTGCAGTAGGTCCCTGGGTACACCTGTTTGAGCAGGTATATTATATCGCGGTGAGAGCCAGCCTGTCTCATGGGACCCTGCTGGCTGGCATAGCTGATTTCTATTTCTGAATGTCACTTCCAGTTTAATCCCAGTGGTAAAATTTTTGTGGCAAACTTAATGAGGTTTTCCTTACCTCTGGGAAATTTAAAAAAAATAGTAATGACTTATTCAGAGCTAATGTAGTATTCAGGGATGACAGGAATAGAGTAGAGGGAAGGGGAAGACATCTAATGTGTTATGAGCTAGTGGGGGAAACCAGAGTGTGGTGGTCTGACTTCTCCAACAATGAGGAATTTCCCAGAAACAAAAAAATCCCACCATCGAATTGACTCCTGGCAAAATCAGCTGACAATTGTAGATGTATTTAAGAGTTAGCATAAGACCACCATAGGTGGGATCCAGTTTTCAGGAGAAGCTTCTAGAAGCTGGTAATCATGTTAAAACAGATATGGAGCAGATACCAGTCCTTCTGGACGCTTCCTTTATCAAAGCTGGAAACTTTGAAGAGGGAGCTAGAGCAAAACCTAAAGTAAGCAATAGCAAATATTAATGAATAAATGAACCTAAATCTGGTGGTCCTGCAAAATTTTCCCCAGAGAGGGTGAGCTGAGTTATTTAGATTTAGTTCTTTAGATCTTTAAATAAAATTTAAAGTAACTGCTAATTACAGTCAGTTGGGAGGTTCAGAAAGTGGTGTGGAGTGAGTAGAAAGCAAGTCTTACATTGCCAAAAGATTGAAGGTAAATATCAGGATCTGCTGGTAGTAGAGTAACTTAGAGATGCTTGGTTTTGTGTGTAAATAAGAAAATGTAGTATTTCCTCTACAGCTTGTGGCTTTCCTTCTAGCTCTTCACCAGGAGGTACCAGCAGGAAGGAAGCTTCCTGCTATGAGCTCTCTAAGTAATGTGGGAGTTCGATCTATTGTAGAGCAGTCTTGACAATATACCAGTGAAACCAGTGTAGGTATTACTATATTGTTAGTAAATGGATACCAGAGCAGTGTGTCTGCATCTGTCTACATGCACGTGTACCTTCTAATGGATCACTGTTTTTACAGAGTGCACTGTTCAGTGACCCTGGAGCAAGGATGTGTGAAGTTTGTGCTGATAACTTATTAGCACAAAAAATAGAAGGTTATAGCAGACGACCCCAAAAATACAAGTATGAGGTGCTACAGAAGCCTTGAGAGTACGGGGCACAGAATGGTAACTACTTGTAAACATGTACCACGAGGGGTCATTACTGGTCCTTAAAGGATGTAACCGTGCACCCTGGATAAAGCTGATTGTAGGTATAACAAAGAGAACAAAGAACAAGTATCCAACATACAGTAACTCTGCCATATACATTAAAACTTGATATAACATGGAATTTATGCACCAATGAGGAGAAGGCAAGTAAGCAAACCATTAGGAAAGTCATAAACATAACCCACTTAGACTCAAGAGTGAAGAGGAAGCAATCCCATTATAAGCATTATAATCCTCCTGGTGAGGAGTGTGGGATGCTGATGACGATGTAATGACACTCACTGAAGTGTGGGAATAACACCAGAAAAGGGAGTAGCTGTGAGAAAGTCTTGTATGGATGGATTTTAATTGTATCATCATTGCAAAAGAGCTGTTATATTTGGATGCTTTGGACTAGAATTGTTCATATAATTGTAATTGGACTAATAATAATTCTTGGATTAGACTGTCAAGACTTTAATTAGACTATCAATAATTTTTTGGCTCTGCACATCAGGTGTGTTCCTTTGGCTCACATCAGTTGTGTAGTGTATGGTAGGGTCGTCTGCCCCTGAAGGCTGTTGTAAAATCTGGCTGCAACAATATGTATGAAGGATAAAGGGCCTTTTTGTGATCTTCCAAAACAAACAGAAAGAGTGGTAGAAGTGTTTTTTTTTAAAATGAGATATGTTGCTACTAATCTAATAGTTAAAAGAAGTTATTCTTGAAAATGTTAATATTTGTGACCCATTCCTCTAAAACAGGGCAATTATAAAGCTAGCCAGGATGAAGCACATAGAAGAACCTAGTGAAGACTGTTATCCAAGCCAGCTAACAGGGAGCTACTTTGTAAACAACAAAATTGGAAGACAAAAGAAAAAAACAACAAGCTTTGTGAAAGTTTGGGTAGTCAGATAGCTGTAAGGGATGGCTGTCTCTTGAGTATGTGCTACGAGAGTTGAAAAGCTTAGAGGGAATAGATTCTAATGCCTTCACATTGTGATTGACCCTATCTGCCAAAGCTATTTGATAGCAGGGGCTTTAAAATTGCGCATCACGTGAATATTTATGATAATGTTCAGAACTATATCCCTTTCAGCAACTGGAGAAAAATGGAGTATGGATAGAGGATATCTTTTAGCCGGACTGAATGAAATTCTTTTAGGTGGACTGAATTTCATCCCAGCTGATTGCTATTGCACCATTTTCAGCAAAAAATCTGCAAGTCCAGCTGTGGAAATTCACTTTAAAAGTGTAGCCAAGGTGAAGCAAAAGGGCCGGAGGCAACTGGCTTTCAGTGGAGATGTGGTCCTCTCTGGCCAAAGGTTGTAATAACAGCTGCACGTTTAGCTAGGCTTTCAGTAAAGGAAGAGATAAGGATGGAATCATAGAATACCGGGTTGGAAGGGAACTCAAGGATTATCTGGTCCAACCTTTCTTGACAAAAACACAGTCTAGACAAGATGGCCCACTACCCTGTCCAGCTGAATCTTAAAAGTGTCCAACATTGGGGATCCACCACTTCCCTGGGGAGATTATTCAAATGGCTGATTTTTCTCATCATGAAAAATTTTCCTCTTTTGTCCAATTGGAAACTCCCCTGAAATAACTTATACCCATTACCCCTCATCTTTTCCATGTGACTCCTTGTAAAAAGGGAGTCTCCATCTTCTTTGTAGCCCTTTAAATACTGGAACATGGTGATAAGGTCTCCCCTAAGCCTTCTTTTCTCAAGGCTGAACAAACCTAGTTCTCTCGGCCCTCCTTTTACGACAGGCTTCCCAGTCCTTTGAT
>VYXH01007617.1:0-18726 GCA_013397275.1 Burhinus bistriatus
CCAGCCCTGTGTCCCCCTCCCCAGCCCCCTACCAGCCACTTCACTTTCGCTGTAGCTCTGCTGACCTGCCATTAGTTATAATGCCTGAGCCAAAGTAGGAGGTCAGCGCAGGCTGGCCCAGACATAAATCAGCTCCCTATGGGCAAAGAGACTGGGGGACGGCAGTGACAGGCACCAGCCGCGTGCTGCAGGACACCCCCTCAGCCCGGGGATGCTGCCCAGCGATGGAGGCCTTACCCCACCTCCCTCACGTCCAGCCAGGCTCCCCCAGGGACCATGTGGTCCCACCAGCAGGTCCTCAGGCTGTTGGGAAGCACTGTGCTACCCACTCCGTCTGGTTACAGGGGTGACAAGTGACACGGCAGGGTCCAGCCAGAGAGAAGCTGCCCCACAGTGAAGCAGGAGGGCTGAGCCCCTGAGAGCCTGGAGGGGGGAATGGAGAACCAGCTCAAGACACGTCCGCAGCAGATCTGGGGGCCCATAGGGGTGACGCGTCTGAAGCTGGGTCAGAGGGGTGGCACCACGGGGCCGAGGGGACAGTCTGCAGGCGGGGAGCACCTCCCGCGGCCCTGCTGGGGGGAGCCTGGGTGGAGAGGGGGGTGTCCCCCCAACACGGGGCTGGCTGAGCAGAGGCCCGGGCTGCCCGCAGCCTGCCCGTTGCTGCCGATACCCGGTCCTCCAGCTCCCTCTGCTGCCTGCGAGGACGGCGGCTGCCCGAACCCGCCGCATCGGGGCCGGACCAGCGGGAGCAGCTTCTCAGCCGCCCAGGGTCCCCAGTAAGGTCCTCGCCCACGGGCGACAAGGCGGCTGCACCAGCGTCCCCCCACCACTCCGGGCCGCTGACCCGGAGAAAGGGTGCAGGCATGGGGCACCCAGCCCTGAGCAGCCCCCAGTGCAGTTGGGCAGCCCAGCGGTGGCTGCAGACCCCAGAGACCCCCAAGGAAGGACACACCGTGGTGAGAGCTCAGCCTCCATACTAGACACCTGAGACTCCACACAGGGACTGCAGCTCTGAAGTCCAGGCGTTTGTAAACTGCTTCTTTCAGCTTAGGTGATTTTTTTTTTTCTCCAGGTAGACATATGTGTCCACGAACACACGCTGCACGTGTCAGGAGCTGCAGAGCAGCCAGTCTATTTCTTTTTAAAACTTGACATAAGCAGGTAAATTATCCCCAAGTAACGCATTTACCTCGAGAGGGGAAATGTCGGTGCTGCTGCCGGAGCAGGAGCGCCTGCCTCCCATTCCCGGCAGTGATGGCGAGTCTGAGTTATGGTCCTGTTTGTTGGAGAGACAGCAGGTTTGTAAATGCCTCTGTTTGTACTGCTTTCCAGCCCGACCAGAGCCCATTGATCACCGGAGCAGGAAAGGTGGAGGCACGAAGCTGGAGCCGTGCATGGGGCTGGTGCGTCCTTGTGGGATGCAGAGCCATGCTGTGGCAGGAGCTGGGCACAAGGAGGGATGCTCGGACCTGGCCTCCCCTGGGAACTCTGTGTCCTTTCCCCACTGGGAGATCCCTGGTCTGAGGATGCAGCCTGCGTCTTTCACCTCTCAAATAAGCTGGTTTGTTTGGATGCAGACAGCAATTGCAAAAGGGTTTAAGTCAGGACCCCATGGCACTACCAGGGAAGGTCCCTGTGCCAGGGTGCTACAGGCAGGGATCCTTACGGCACATATGTTTGGTGTGAAACAGGTTGGTCTGGGGATGAGGACTGAGCCTTTATTTGGCCACATCTCACAGTCGCTAAATGCTACCATGGCTCCTCGGAACTGGGATGCTGTTTGCACACAATGAAAACCAGACCCTGGCCAAAGAGCAAACAGCCTCAGGAAATTCAAGAAGGAGGGAAACTGAGGCACGAAGTGGCAGCGTAGCAAGTGGAGACATCCTGAGTTTGATCCAGGGCCTCAGTACTGGACCCTTTTACAACCTCAAGCACTCGCTGTAGCACAGCCAGTGTTGAGAGACTTTTCTGCGCAACGTATAAACCACTTTGAGTGAATGTTGCCCCCAGAGACAGGCAAAGGAAGGGCTGTTTGCCAGTGTCTGAGCTGAACCTGAGCAGTCTGGGGACCCTCATCCCCCATGTTGCAGCAGCTCTGCGACAGCATCCCAGCTGCTTGCACATGCAGCGAGCACAGAGGAAGCATCTCAGCACCGTGGGACGTGGCAGACATGAGGGTCTTGTTGGAGTCCCAAAAGCCATTCCCTACAGTGCCGAGGGCAGGGGCGGGGCACGGCTACTCCAGGCACAGGAACCGCCCCGTAAGTGCTGCTGTGCTTTAGGCATGTGGTTTCTGTCCCTGCTGCGAAGGCACTCACCTTTTCTGTGAGCCCTGCACAGAGCTGGGGTGTCTCACGTGAAGGTTAGGGATGGCCAAGGGGCTGTGTTGGATCGGGGCGCTCAGCTCATGAGATCTGACCTGCAAGGCACAGGTAGGTTGTTTCCCATAGCCCAGGTAGAAAATTGAGGCAGGGAGGGCTGCTGGGACACAGGGAGCAGGGGACGGCGGTAGTGAATCTGTCCTGGCTGCACCATCCCTGCTAAGCCATAGGGCAAATCACTTGTCTACCAAGCATGAGGCCCCTGTGCAGACCACTCCCATGGGATCAGGGTCAGCATCCCCCTTGCCTGACTGGGCACTGGCTCCAGGCTTTGCTCTTC
The DNA here is from genome assembly GCA_013397275.1 of Burhinus bistriatus. NCBI lineage: Eukaryota > Metazoa > Chordata > Aves > Charadriiformes > Burhinidae > Burhinus > Burhinus bistriatus. The sequence goes on from VYXH01007617.1 coordinate 2,665, forward strand.
CAGGCACAGGCAGAGTGTCCTGCCACAAATCCATGCCACGTTCCCATCAGGGCAGGCCTGCCATCACCCGGGTGGATCTTTCTCCAGCCAGAGACCAGCGGTGCTGGAAACAGAGACTGCAATGCTGAGCATTGACACTGGAACCTGGTACACACCCTCCTGCGTCTCTCACTCCTGCTGCCCACCGGCTGCCCAAGCAGGGCTCTCGCTCTGCATCCACTGGCCCTGGGGATGCCCCGCAGGGAGCTCTGCCCCCCTGCCAGACCCCCCCTGCCTGCAACCCAGCAGCCCTTCCCTCACACGCCATGCCGTGCCAACGTCGCCCCGGCCATCAATAGTGCTTGGTTAATTAATTTGATGGGAACAGCAGGGACCGCACTTTGCATTTAGTGAACTTCCGAGAACTTCCAACCTCATCTTCATAATTGGCCTCATAAATTTGAGGAAAGAGAGAAATCAGCAAAGCCAGAGGAGCACAGGAGGCGGGAGAGGCCCCGCACGCAGGAGGGCGGGTGAGCGCATGAGAAGTGACTCTATTTGGTGTCCTTATTTAATTTTATTGCAAAGATCCATCTTCGCCCGCCCCCTCCCTGCCTAGCCCTCTCTCTCCCGCTCTCCCTGCTGGGTTCACCTAATCATGATAAATTCATATTCATTTCCCTGCCTGCTCCAGCGGGGGGAGCAGCTCCCTTACATTCGCCTGGCCGTGCTGCCATTAGCAAATATTTATTTATGAATACGGAGTGCTAGCCTTAGAAGCCAAACCACCCACTCTGCACCCCTTTTCCCCCAGCCCCGGTACCCTCCTACCCCCACACAAGGACAAGCATGGCGGCTAAGGATGGGTGCCATCCCCCCCAGGGTAGGGAACAGGGTGGGATGAGCTGCCTAATGCTCAGCGCTGCAGCAACTTGGCCCAGGCTTTTTCTTCTTTTTACCCGGCAGGGCAAATAAATGCCTGATGGGCAGATGGGAATTGCCTGAACCCGCAGTGTGGGCCCACTTTGGGGGTGTAGGGAGGTGGGGGGTGGGAGCAAGGGGCTCTGCGGCAGCAGTTGAGCACCCACCGCAGCTCCCTGACTTTCCATTCAGTCTCTAAGTGCTGCTGCATTTGGGTTTATTTTTAATTTTCAGGATGATCAGACTCACAGCCAGGGAGGGCAGGAAGGGGGTGCACTGGGGAGGGGGAATAGCCAAAGCCCCTTCCTGGGAAGCAGGAACCAGGCAACACCTCATTAGAGATGCCTAAAACCATCTTTGCTCACCCTGCCTGCACCTATCTGGGGGACTCGGCACCCACCTCCTCCCAGGCACCCCGAGAGCCCCATCCTTTGTACCTTCTTCACAAGTGTGGCATCCCAGGGTTTAGAAGAGGGAGAAGCTGTGCTGGGGTGAGGGGCTGCCCTGCTGCAAGGGCAAAAGAGGGGTCTGAGAGGAACATGTGGCCTCAGGGGATGCTGGGCTGGAGTAAGCCCACTGGCTTGGCGTCTGCAAGCGACTGGAAGGATGGAGGACAGGATCAGGGGCACAAAGAGGAGACCGTGTGTGCCCCCTCCATCCAGGGCTGGCAGTGGGCAGTACGGTTCAGCCCCTCACGTTTCTCTTGCACCAGGATGAGGGAGAAGCAGGAGCCTTCAGCATCCAGAGATGTCACCCCCAGCTGCTCTGGACAAGCTTTTTGTCATTCTCCTTCACCTCCTGCCCCTTTGCATCCACCGCAGCCACACTCAGGGGAGATGGCCTCCATCCATCCTCGGCCCACCCGGCTGTAGCTGGCCACAGGAGGGCCCTCTGCCCCCTCCAAAACTCAGGAGCAGGGATTTGTAGGGTGGGAGGGGACAGACAGACATCAGGCCCCTTCCTTCACAGAGCTGGGGACTGGCAGGACACCTTCCCCAGCAGCCTCCACATGACGTGTAGGTACTAGGGCTACCCTCACTGCCATTTCCCAAGGGGCTGGGCAAACAATCCCGCTCCTGAGGAGCGCCCGCCGCACATGTCACCGCGTCTGGCCTCCCCCCACCCCCGAGTAAAAGCAGCACAAACAGCAGGGCCAGGGCTTTGATGTGCTGCTGAAGCACCCGTTTGGCACCAGGGTGTGAACTGTGTCCCTGGATGGGGTTGGGGGGGAATGGGGGTAGGATGGTGGTGACAAATTGGAAGGAGTCAGGGGCCAGCAGTGCCACATCTCCCCCACCTCCAGTGATGTCCCCAGCATGTGGACGTGGTGAGAGGGGCAGCCCCAGCCCCTCAGGAACAGCTCGTCCTGCCATCCAGAGCTGAAGTCAAACCTGTGTTCATCAAGGGACCAGGGTGAGCAGCCCCATACTGCACTCCCTGCCCCAGCCCAGAGCTGCCAGGTGTAAGGCTCTAGGAAAAATCCTCCAGGATCATCCCAGCAGCACCAGAGGGACAAGGAGACCCCACCCAACCCAACCTCTCTTTGGGGCAGGACTAGTCCCAACCCTGGACAAGGTCAGCTGTGGCCATGCCCAGCCAAGCCTGGCTAACCCCAAGGACAGTGATACCCTCCTCTCTGGGGCTAGTCCCTGGGTTGCACAGCCCCCCTGGGGAGAGAGTGCTCCCCCTGGACCTCCTAGGCCCTGGTCTGGTTCTGACCCCACTTTGGCCCCAGAGAACCGAGCCCAGCCCTCACTGCCTCTGCCCACCCACGCCAGCAGCCCCTGTCCCTCTCCAGCTTTTCCATCTCCCTTTTGAGCCAACATTTCTTGCTGCTCATCTCCATGTGCTCCCTTGGCTTTCAGGCTGCTCAGATTCCCCTTGGACAAGCAAAGCATTTCCATGCTCAGGAGACTGAGCTGTGTTCCAGGCACAGGAGACAGAGCAGGAGCCAACTCTCATACCCTGCTCTTTGATGAAATATGGAAAAGCTGACAGCAATCCCTTCCTGACTTCACACCTGAAGTAAGAGCTCAGCCCAAGGCTCAGAGCTCAGGAATTGCTCCTTTCTCTGGGCACGGCCAGCACCAGCTCAGCCACGTGGCCAGCTGGGTACTGGGACAGAGCCAGGTCCCACTCTGCCATGGGAGGATGGTGGCCAGCAATTCCCTGCCCTGGGAGCCAGAACTGGGGATCTAACAGTGTGAAGGTCTCCACTGCCTTCTCCCTGCCTGTTTTGAAAACAAAGAGACAGGCCAGCATGAGAGGGGATCCTGGTCAGCCAGAGGGAAGAGTCCCAACAGCTGCAGGGCAGAGAGCAAAAAGACAGAGATGCGAAGGAAAAAGAGAGAAGGGATTTATTATACTTCAAATTTCAAAGCAGCAAGACATACCAGAAGACATTCATTTCCATCAGGTGTTCAGTAGAAAGGCTGGGCTGACAAATGACACTGCTGGGGTCAAGGTCTGCCCAGCAAACACCCCAGCCCCATGCCCAGCAGCCATGGCTGACAGCGCAGCAAGAAACTGTGCAAACCTACTGGGTTTAATGCCCTTGTGCCTGTCCCGGCAGCAAAAACACAGCTTGTCACTGCACGTGACAAAGACACGGCAGAGTGCAGAGCATGGGTGGCAGGTGTCCCACAAGACAAGGGAGTAGGAGGCCAGGCTAGGCTCAGAGACTGGCCAGAGGGAGCCCTGGGGTCCTGGCAGAGAAACACATAATCTGGCCTTCCTGACAACTGATGCTGCTGAGCAGCACCTCTGCCAGGAGGATCCACTGCAATATCCGTAATGGAGGCAGAGCACTAAAAGTCTCTGGGACATTCATCTCCAGACTACAAAAACAGTTGCGGTTTCCTGAGAAATAAAAATCACTCTCATGGAACTGACAAGGCCAGGACACATGTACATGTATACTCACATACACACACACACTCTGATCAAAGACCAGATGACACCATGGCTTCCACACGTACAAAGGGAAAGCTTTGCTTCACCCAAATTAGAATTAAACTGCCTCCTTGTGTTTCTCTCTGCCTCCATATCTCCTATGCACAAACACACAGCCCTGCTGGGTTACATTCAGTGCCATCACATTCAAACCCTTCCTGAGCACAGCTCCCCTGAGCCACAAGATCCGCTCCTCTCCTGCACTGAGAGGAAAGGGGCCGTGGGGGCCAGACCAGGGGAATCACAGCACACAACGGGCTCAGAGCAAGCAGGCACAGCACATTGGGTCCCTATGCCTCCTTCAAGGCTTACCTGGCACCAGGGGAAGCTGGTTGCAGTCCCAGCAGCTCAGCCTCGTGCAGGTGAGACCCACCAGAGGACACAAGTCAGCTCAGATGGAGGGAGGACACAGCAGCAGCACAGGGGGACCCTTCATGATTCCCACAGTAGCAACTGCTAGCAGCAGTGAGAAGGGGAAGGCCTGTTCCAGGGCCAAGCCAGACCCTGGCTGCCTTCATGCACAGCTCAGGCCAGAGATTTGGGTGTTTCTGTGCTCAGACACAAAGGAAGATGCATCCCATTTCCCCTGTTCCCAAGTACTGGGAAGGACTGGATCACAAGGCTCTGCAGCCCAGCCTTCTGAAGCTTCCCTGGGGAGAGCAGGGCCAGGATAGCCGATGGGCAGCAAGTCCCTTTGGTATCCAAGGGCTGCCCGAGAGCTGTGACAAAAGACGCTGTGTGTGGCATCAGGCAGTGCTTCCAGCATCGTTCCAGCCACACAGCCCTACTAGCAACAGGGCCCTTTGCTTGTGAGGAGCCCCAGTTTGCTGTGATATGTTCCCCAGTCTGCAGTCACCACAGAGCAGCACTGGCGGAACCAGTACCCTTCAAAATAGCAGCACAGCAGTGGGTCCTGGGTGCTAGGTGACAACGAGCTGTCACCAGTCCCGTTCTGAGGGCTCTCGGTAAGGCAGCCCCAGCTGAATGAAGACATCTCTCTCTGTAGGGGTGGGCAGAGTATGGCCAGGTGCCACCTTGACACCTCCAGGGCCTCGCACCACAGCTGAGCTGAGGGCATGCTCCGAGAGGCTCATGCCCTTGGTCTTGGCCAGAGCCCGCATAGAGCGGTTGAAGTGAGCTGAGCCGGTGAAGTACAGCAGGGCGCAGGCAAACTCACTGTAAGGCACCACAATGATGTCAAGCCGGCGGTGATGCTGGGCTGGCCCAGGGAGGCGGCACACCCCCAGGTACTTCTTCTGATCTCCGTTGTCCTCCTGACTCACCAGGTCATCCGTAAGGAAGCCTGGGGAGAGAGAACAGGCACAGAGGAGCTGAATGGTAGAGACTGACACCCTCAGCTCAAACTCCCCACTGTCCAGACAGTAGCTGAGGTGTCTTATAATGCGCTGTGGGACCCCAAGGGCAACCCAGCCTCAGCCCTGACAGCCTCAAGCAGACAGTATAAGCCATGATGGGCTGCAGCAATACTCCCTTCTTAACACTGGCTGCAGAGCTGCCACTGGAGCAGGGCCAGGACCAGGGGCAGTACTCTAAGGACTTACAAAATGTCCTGTCCTTGGGAAAACCGATCACCTGCCCTTCAATGAATGCCATTCACCTCATTGCCTCCTTGCCTTGGCCATGCTAAGAACAGCTTCAAGCACTGTGTGCCAGTCTCCAGCCCTCTTACCGCTCCTGTGGAGGCTGTCAAGCAGCTTGTTGAACACCCCACGGTGAGACTGTCCATCTGGGTGAGTGACCAGCACATCCACATCTCCACAGGTGGGCTTCCCCCGACGGTAGGAGCCACATGCCACACACACGAGCCCAGGTTTCAGGGCGAGGGCAGCTTGTCTGACCTTCAAGAAGGGAAAGAGGGATGAGGATTCAGAGACCAGACTCTTCATTCCCTTTCCATCAAGACAGCAGAGAATCTTGTGCCTGCCTTGCAGCCTGTCCTGCCTTTCTAGGGTCTCCATACAGAGCAGACACTTGGCAGGCATGGCAAACTGCCCCACCAAGGAGGCTGGCCTGCGGTCATGTTAGCTAGGGTGGCCTCCACCCAGTCCTGCAAATGCCCAGCACATTGCCACACAATACAATGATCTACCATGGCACTACCATCAGTCATCAGCTCTTGGGGACACTGGGCTGGAGCTGGGTTGGGACAAGCAGGAAGATGCAGCAATGCTGAGGAGGCAAAGTACAGCATAACCTGTCAGAGCTTTCGGTTTCTGCAACAGCAGGAGAGAAGAGTTTTTTCAGCTCTCCTGTGAGCCAGGAGGGCAAAGCTCACCAGCTCTGTCCACAAAGAGTATCAGTTCCACCTGAGATGGTCACAGGTCCTGTTTCAGAAGCAGAGATGGGCTCACAGAGAGATGAGCCCATCTCCCCAGCAGGACCCAAGACAGCAGAAAACCTGCAAGTGTCCCTTGGAGTCCACTCCTGCCAGGAGCTCTGCCTTTGCAGGAGAGCCGGGCCTCCTGACCCAGAAAAACCACAGATCTCACAGTGGTTTAGACTGAACAGATGCCAACATGCTGCTGTCAGCCATCAGACACATATAATCAGAACTTCCCCTAAAGCAGCCATCTCTAGGCTGGATCCCAGATCCTGTTTTGTGCAGACAGTGCTAATTCTGATGGCTTCATTCATTAAATGCTTAAGAAAGGCTCCCAGGTCCTTGGACAGGAGTAAAGTATTCTTGGTCTGATTGTGCCAATCACCCTGCTGGCAGCAAATAATTAGGGACTCAGCAATTCCCAGTGACGAGGCCATCACAGAGGCTGGGGTTCAGGAAGGCAGTGTCCATGCCCACAGCCCCTTGTCACTCTTGGGGATCATCCTTCATTAGCAAGAGATAAACCCATTAACCTTTGCCCCAGAGGTGCTCCAAGAAGCCACAAGCCTTTCTCATGCGGAGCAAGCCCTCCTCTGGTGTCCTTGCCCCCCTTCTGGCTTTAAATGAAGATTTCTAGAAAACTCCCAGCCCCACCCAAGAGCCTAAAAGCTCCTCAGATCTCACTGTGACAGGCAGCACAGACAGTGACTAATCCCTCATTCTCTCTCCTGGGCCTGGATCAGAGGTGTGTTCATGTGTATGGAGGGGAGCACAGTAATCCCATCAAGATAACAATAGACCCACCCCCAAGAGCCAGCTCCTTGACCCAGCCTGCCTGGGAAAGGGACCACTCACCACTGAAATGGCTAATCCGGCACACGGGACTGACACCCCAGCAGGAGCCTGGCAGGAGTGTATTCTCTGTGGCCAGGCCCTGTGGCCGAGTGACAGGGTCATGCTGGCTGCTGCTTCCATGGTGATCAGAGAGCACAGGGGTAGCAATGATGGTGTGTCCCCCAAGCTCTCTGCTCACATTAGGGTACACCGGTTTAGCACTCCGTAATCCTGGAGTGCCATGGCATACTAGAGCAAGCAGCACCCATCTGCAACCTGGATCCCTTTCGCTTCCAGCAAGGATATCCACACTCTGTCCTCCCACTGACAACCAGCTCACAGGGTGCTCACAGCTTCCTGTGGAGAAGCAGCACCAGGGAGATGTCTCAGAGAAGATGAGAGGCAGGGAAAGAGCAGCTGGGAACCTGCTCATCCTACCATGCCACATGCAGCCTTTTTCAAAGCAGCATGTAGAACCAACACCTGTGAAGCATCCCCCTCCTTGCCAGGCACTCAAACTGAACCTTCCTACAGGGCAAAGTAAGGTCTCATGTGTGCCCATGCCCAAAAAGGGTCCCCCAAGCACTGACCCTGCTCAGAGGAGAGGCTGAAGAGCTCAGCTGTAACAGCGAGGGACATTTCCACAGCATGCACCCTCCTGTCAGGTCCTAGCAGGTACTTCATTCTGAGGGCCCAGGGCTGAGCTACTCACGGTCTGTTCTATTTCTGCAGCTTCCTCCCGAGGCATGCGCTCCAGGAAATCCGTGTAGTGCTTCAGCCCCACAGCTTGCTGGCTGGTAAGAGTCGCCTTGGTGCGGATATCATCCAGCGTCCGGAAACCCTAGTGCAGACCATGCAATGATATTCAAATATCTACCTAGACTTTGCTCTTCAAATACTTTCAACCAAGATTTGGGAAGACTGTATTTAACCCCTCTCAAGTCCAGGCCAGTCACAGCTTCTGAGATCACACTTCGAGCCTAGTTTCTAAAAGAAGTGATTTAGGCAATCCCGCTACCCACACACACCTCTAATCTCCACCCCACAATGACTTCAAATCTTAACCAAACCTGACAAAAGGCTACTGTTCTTAAGGCACTTTGTTCCTACAGCTTGAAGGAAAACAAGTGATGCAGGTAAAGGAACAACACCCAGAATATCCCAATGAGGGAAAGCCTACAGTGTGAACACAGACATATTTTTAAGACAGCAAAGACTCCAGTCACAAACCAAACACGACAGATCAGGCTTCATTAGCTGTGCTCAGGAAACAAATTGTTTCTAAAGACAGAACCCAACCAGCAGCCTGAGTTGCCTGTGTTGGCACAATTACTTTAACCTAATTTTTACAACTACCAGATGAGGTGGATGACTGCTCTGACAGCTACAGGAGCCAGCTAGGCCAACAGGCCAGCAAGTGGTTTAGGGGCTTTCATGGCCAAGACGTCCTGGCTCAAGTCTGGCTCTCAGCAGTGTCATTGTAGTGAACAGTGTGAGATGAGCTCCAAGCAGCGATGCTAATGGAAGTGTGTCCCCCCTCTCCTTCTATTGCATGTCTCTGCTGCCTACCCTCCACCCAAACTCAAGTCTCAGCCGGGTGCACTTCATTCTCCCCAAACACACCCACAAGGGGACTCAGCCTTACAGCTCCTCCCATAACACCAGACTCAAATCCCACCTGTGGATACTGACAATTGAAAACTATTTGTGAAAGTAATTCTCCTGCATTCAGAAGCAGTCTTCAAACCCAAGTCTGAGAACCTCTTGTGTAAGGCACTAAACTTACCTGCTGATACCACATCTGAGCTGTCTTGACCCCTGCTCCCCAGATGTTGGAAAACAACTCCAGCACAGGCACACTCTCACTGATGTGATCCAGCTTGCGCAGATGCCCACTCTCCAAGATCTCTAGGATCTTCTCTGCCATTCGCTTCCCAATCCCAGGGATTTTACAGGCTTCCTAGCAAGAAACCAGAGCCACTACTGGAGAAGTGAAGGCTATAGAGAAGCTGGGGAGCTGCTACCCATTCAGAGCCTGCATAGCCATTTGATCGGTGATTGGTAAGTGGTAGGACTAGTTCTGACCACTGCTCTCTTCTCCTGGCCAGGCTTACACAGGCTACATCAATCCAATGCCAAGTGGAAAAGGACAAGCATGCAGAACACTAACACACTGAATGGCTGGACCGTCACAGCCAATCAGGCCTGGATCCAGTTAGTTTCATATACTATTTCAAATGCTGGCAGTTGCTGATGCTTAAGAGGAAGGTGAAAATGTCCCTGCACTGAGCCTGGAGAAGGCATTTACCTCATGGGTGCTCAAATTTGGCCCTAAAAGGCTCAGACTCCCCTTTTCTGCTCATCTGAAAAAACCACAGGGGGTCAATAAATACAACTCACACTTGTTACACAACCTCCATCAAAACTCTCCCACAGGAGGGAATTGCCAAGGCCTGAATAGAGGCTATTCCATGTACAGAAAGAAGAAGGAATCTGGCTCATAACAGAGCTAGGACGCTGGGTCTACCTCCCTGCTCCACCACCCTGGGAAGGTGTTTTACCTGGTAGGAAGTGACTGGTTTGTGGTAGCTCTTGAGTGCATTTATGGCTTTGGAGTAGCCCAGAGTTCTCCACTTGTCCCCCTGGACAGAATAGGCCTTTGCCAGCACTTCCAGCTTCTCTGTAATGCACTGGTTGTGATTCTCCTTCTTGCTGTTGGAGGAATGGGCACAAACCCACTTGCTGGCAGGCTGGACCACCATGGAAGAGCTGGCACTGGTCTCCTCTGATGATTTCACAGGGTAGCAGCCAGAAATCAATGCTTCCAGATCTCCCTGGGTGACACTAGCATCTTCTCCTTCACTGTCTTCACCATCAGAGACTTTCTTTAGGGAGAGGTAGAAAAGCAGCCATGTGAGAATAAGTGCATGCCTCACATATGTCCCCTTTGCACAGGCTGCTCCTGAAAGTAGGAAGTCGGAGCACTAACCAATCTCCAGGGCATGCAGTGCTCAAATTGCCATCTCTGGAAGCCATCGGTTATATGCACACCAGAGCTCTTCATGCCTCAAGCTACACGTGTACCCCTTGAAGCTACATGCACATATCACAAATCACAGGAGACTAGAGACTGCTGTCCACCTGTGATCCAAACACACACACACCTCCTATAGCCAAGCCCCTGAGACCTAACTGAGGTTAAGTGAGCAACTGCTGCCAGCAGCACAGTACGACAACGCTGAAATCCCTGGCTTGGGGAGATCCTGACTCCCCGCTCCCACTGGAAAACCTTTCACTGGTCTGGTGGCTGCATAGACACTTCTCTCACATTCGGACTCTGCACCTTCCACCCCATGATGCAGATGACAGGAGATAGCCACTGAAGTCTGTTTTTCACGTTACAGACACAAAATCTTAACAGGGTAGTAAATTACAACCCCCCCATTTTCCCCATGGCTATCTGCAAGAGAAAAGGGGAGGAAGGAATGACACAAAGGACTCCGCATTCCTCAGTGACAGAAGAAAGAACCAATGTATACATTTGCTGATACCCTCAGCATTAGGATGCCTCTGTGTGGACTTAAGAAACAATGAGCCTTGGCTTCAGGTAACTGAACAAAAGCGGATAGAAGTGGGAAGCCGTACAGAGGCTTTGTAGACTGCTTTACTCACTGGGGTCCCCCTCTCTCCTGATGTATAAACACAGGAGTCCATGAAGATCCAAGAGCTGCTGCGCTGTGGAAGTAATCCTGAACAGCACAGGGCTGTTTGGGATCAGTCCAGCAATTACATGCAGCACACAAGTCCCGTTATGAGTTTCTGCAGAGCGTCTGCCTAAGTCAGAGCCATATCCTTACAACCTCTGGTTCTGCTGGCTAAGGAGGTCTGGAGACACAACTCCTGCAAGGCATAGAGCTAAAGCTGTTAGGCAGAAGAGGCAGGATGTTTCCCTTTTGTGCTGTTGTTTTATAACTCTGAAAACTGGGTCAAACTGAGGATTTGATAGACTAAAGCAGTTTCATTTGCCTTGAAACTGTTGAAACGCAACTCCCTTAAGACACTGTTCCCTCTAAGGGCAGCAAAGCCTCAGGGTGTTCACATTGGTTAGTAAGCCCCTTAGAAGCATTTAAGGAACATGTTATCCAACCACAACACAAACAACTCTGCAGCTGGAGCATGCAATTCTCAACCTCTCAGCCAGCACTGTCACATAGGTGAAACAGCACATAAACCCCTGACTCTATGCTTTGCCAACAAAGCTGATAGACTCTACAACCGTACATGCAAAACCAACTAGTCCCATTAGCTTCTAAGATACTCCGGGATCCTATAGCAGCTGACTTGCTACAGCTGGGTAAGACTGGGATGTGCATGGTTTGTCTGGAGCACAGTACAGGATGCAGGATAGCAGCTGAAGCCCAGTAGCTGAGGCAATATGCCACTTGAGAGGGAGGCAGGCAGCCTGGGGTAACAGCCCCAGGGTTCAGCCAGCGAATAACTGGCACCGCTTGCAAAGGCTGCCTTGCAGAAAACTACTGCATCCAGATGCACGTCACACAGTGTTTGCTACAGTCTGACTGGTAACAGGGTTTCCTCACAGGAGTTTACATCCAAACGCAGAACTCCCAGAGCAGCTCCTATTCAGTATGAAACACTGGCACACTCATCATCTCCTAGAGAACAAAAAAAATCCATCCGAGCTAGAAAAGACTCTGTGCTTAAATGCAGGCTACTTCTAAGCTGAGATTTCAGCTTCAGCTTTACTGTTGCAGCTGTGTCTTAAAAGTGGTTGGTACTGTCTTTAAAGCGTATCCCTTGGGTTCTCTTCTCCTTCCCAAACTCACATAGTCCAAAGCTTGGGATAAGGGATTTTACTTAAGACTCTACAAATATTGCTTTTGCACACAGACTAACAGGAAATATCATTGCTGGAGGGGATTAGAAGGAAAAAAAAGCAGTAAGGCTTCAGAGACTAGCAGCTGTCTGACCACCCAAAGTAAATGTGATCAGAAAGCAGGGCACATGCCACAGGACCCGTAACAGAACAAAAGATCCTTTCTCCTGTTAAGTGTGAGATTTGTTAATAATGATTGCCACTAAGTTAGAGTTACAAAAAAACGCAAAGATGGGGTAACTGCAAAGGTGATACATTTCAAAAGCAGCCAACTATGTCTACAGCACACTGGATAGTAAGTCTAGGGATAAGAGATCCCCCCTACACATATTCAAGAGAAGGCCTAAAACAAAGGAGCCCTCAGTAGGCTGCCAGTTAGGGAGCAACTACAGGGTTCTGTGAAACAAAATTTGAGACTGTGTTAGAAAACAGATGCCAGCATTACAAGGCAGCTGCTGCTCTAAGAGGTCTGGGGTAATTTTGTTACAGATAGATTTGAATGATGCCAATGCCCCAAAAGAATTCAGTAAACGAGCAAAAATATAAAGGAAAGAAAGTTAACAGCAGGTTGGAGAAGCTGACTCACTGCAGAGGCCACTAATAACCCAACACAGATATTTTAAGCATACCACTGCAATCGTTCAAGTGGTAACCTGATCCACCGCACATGTGTCTGAACAGGGTGCTTGCCAAGGAGTGGAGAATGGGTCAGTATGGCTCAGTGAGGAACACAGGATGAAATATCAGAGACAGCTTCCTGAAAGGGAGATATTCTCAGCTAGGGAATACTCCTCAAAAGGACGCAGGGGAAACATGATCACCAGAGTGAGCCTTGGCCTGATCAGAGCACCAGGACTGCTTCAGCTGGAAATGTTCTGATAGTGACAGGAATTTAAGGGGTGTTGTTTCTACTTTTAACACCTAAAAGAGACAAAGAGAAGCAATAACCATGTCCAGAGCCTGAGTGTGCCAGCACTAACCCACTGAAATATCCAAACGTCTTCCCATTGCTGACAAAATATGGCATTGTACCCCTGCAGGGATGATCTTAGCCAGGAAAAGCAGCATGCAGGATCTGTTCACAAGGAGAAGGGCTGGTGCAGGAAGCCTCACCTCAGCCAGCTGCTGCTGTCCAAGTGTGCCCAGGGCTCGCTGCAAGGAATTCCCAACCTGTGCTTCAGCATTTGCTTTCACTGCTCCCTCCTCTGCTGGGGGCTGTATCTCTTCACTGCCCAGGACCTGCTGCTGCGGCTCTTTCTGCAGTTCTCCCTCCTCCAGGTACCTGTCATGGATCAGATGCTTTAGAATAGGAGGACTTCTCAGCCCCTAGAAGTTTGAATGAGAAATCCTTCTGCATGTTTCAGGACAGAGCAAACAACCCATATGAATTGTACTCTCACAGACCACAGATTAATTACTCTGGGTTTGGCTCAATTCTCCAGTTTCCATCCAGCTTGCTGACCTGCAACTTCCACTCCTATCTACCTCTCTCAGACTTTCTCCGAAACTTTACCAAAACATTTTGATCCTAACCTGTGGACGCCTGCTGCTCCATTCCTTATTTCTTCACGCGCCTAGTTGTCAATTCTCTCCCTACCTTTCATCTGCAATAAGTAAGAAACAGCATTTAATCCTCAGCATTTTTGAAAGAAATCTCCTTGTTATCACTGATAGATCAGGAAGAGGTGCCTTTAGCACCTGTAGCAAGTGACAGGACTCCTCTTAGCACTTCTGGGCCCTGTTTCATGTTTTGCTACCTCAGAGAAAGGCAACTGGTCACAAAATCACTAAATTTCACAGTCTGTATGGGGAAAAGAGTCATGCCGACAGGAGGGGCAAGGAGTTGCACTTTGAGATTTTGAGCAGAGGTCAAATTTTAGTGCTGTTCAGTTTAGGACAGAAGCACTGTAGAGAGGAATGACAGCGTGACATTTGCATACCTGCGAGGGATAAAGACACCATAGCCAGCAGTACTCAGCAGTTTCTGGTCTCTGATGCAAGCACTTAGCCAGGATGCCTTCACTAGCTGCAACCCTGAAGGTAGCTTAGTTAATTTAAGGAGACGAAAGGCCCGATCACAGTCCATGTCTTCAGCCACAATGACGTGTGTGACCTCTGAGGAGAGCTGGTTGTGTACAACACCCCCGTTCTGGACAATCTGCTTGTGGAAGATCTCCACCCTGGCTTGGCCAATGCCAGCTTGCAACACGTAGGCGGTGACTGGTTTCAGCCACTCTGCTGAGGAAAACAGAGGGGCAGGAGCTCAGTGGCAAGAGAAACAGTGTCCCAAACCAACTGGGCTAGATATCTCATGTAGGAGTTGATGGCACCAACAGTGGCACACAGTCTTTGGGGGGCACCAGTTGGATATGCCAAAGCAACCTGGCCACGGCTGCTACAGAAAACACACCTGGGGGCCAGAAAAAGCCTTTGGGGGAACAGCACTCCCAGTTAACAAACTGGGGTAGGAGTATGATATTCCATGTCATGGGCACAAAGGACTTACCCTCAGGTATCTCTGTTCCTTCCTCTTTCGGGATCTTTGGAGGGATGCTTTTCCCTGAGTCATCCCTCACCTTCTTCCTCTTGGGAAAGGCTTTGACAATCCCTCGTGGCTCCATAGGTCTGATGGGAAGTTTGGTTGCAACTGCTGAATACCGGTAAGAAAGAGGGAGTTTGCTTAGAACAGTGTTACACAATCACAACAACTCAAGATTCACTCATTTTGCTCACTGAGTTTGTTGGTTTGGGTTTTTTTATTGTTGCCTTCCAAAAACACTTGCCCTGAGGCAGGCACCTGGAAACAAGAATTTCAGCCCACAAGGTCAGAAAAATTAAAGTTAGAAACCACCAGAAAGCCACTTGAGAAGACCCTGCTTGGGTGTCTTAGAAACCACTAAACCTGGGTTCTTAGAATAGAAAGTATTCAACTACACTAACGTTTTGGAGCTCCTTCCTGCCCAGCCAACAGAAGCAACTTTATTTCCCAGACTTTTCTTAAGCACATTTCCATGAAGAGGGAGAGGAAAGGCCTCTCCTGTCAGGGCTAAAATCCAGTCACCAACGAGAAGAGATAAAGCAGCTGATCAACACGATGTGTCTTATACAGTCACAGGAAGAAAAGCCCCAACCCTGCTTCAGCTGGAAATAGCAGATTAGTAAAGATGAACTAGCCAAGTCCGATATAGTTACAACCATAGCTTTACCATGACAAACCTTGCAAAGGCAAACTTTGGAGCCTTAACTACCAGCCCAGGCTACCAGGAAATTCAGTATTCCGTAGCCCAAACAAAACCCTGAATCACCACACATCCCAACAGCCCCTTCCACCCGGCTGCAGCATTAAGCCAACACCAACTTGGTTTCCTCTCTGTGCTGCACTTTGTGTTTTGCTTACAAGTTTCTCACACACAAGCCAGGAAAACCTATCCCATTAAGCCTGGAAGAGCTGAAAATGGTCCCACCTGGCCATGTCTTCTCCCTATGGTCACCTTCTCATCCGAGCATTAAACACAATCCTCCAGAAGACTAACCCAGAGCTGGACTCAAGTCCTTGCTTCTGCAAGGAAGAGTTCAGCTTCAGGGGAGAAGAAACCTCGCTACATTTCTAAAACTCAGCTTCACAGAAACTCTTCTGTTGTCAGGGCATTTTGACCAAAACAACACCTCTCAAAAGAGTAATACTTTCTATTATACAAAGGAAACAAAAAAACCAAAAAAAAAACCACACAAAAAACCTCCCAAGCTTCTTGGTGCCCAAGTCCACTTCATGACTCGGAAGAGCGTTTTTCTAGGTAGTATTTTGCCTCATCTAAACAAAAACACGCTTGCCAGGTACCAAGCTTGCCTTGCCAGCATCCTCAGGCCACGAAGGCTTCAACGCCACCAACCCAGCTCGCCCCAGGTCTAGCGGCACCCAAAACCTCGGGGGCAGGAAACAATTCCCCCGAAACCTCGCGGCCGAGCCGGAGCCGGAGCCAGAGCCGGAGCCCGAGCCCGAGCCCGGGCCCGGGCGAGCCGAGGGTCGGGGAGGAAGATGGGAGCCCCCTCAGCGGTGAGAGGGCCGAGACCCGCCCCCCCAGCGGAGCTCGGTCGGAGCCCCCCGCGACCCCAGCCGCGAGGAGGGGAAGGGCCCCCCCAA
>VYXH01007618.1:0-11108 GCA_013397275.1 Burhinus bistriatus
ATTCTATGATTCTATGATACAAGAGACTTGAGCCCAGAAAACATTTTTAAAAACATGAAATAACACTTATGCCACTGGGCAATATACCCTGATTTTCATTAACACTAAGACCATTTCATGACAGGTAGACAATATATAAGACAGTGCAAATGAAAATTTCTCCCATTTAAAATGTTTTTTTCTAGGTAAATCAGCTGCATAACATCTACTGTCCCATCCTAAATAGAATTTCCTTTGTCACTCTGAGAGACAGAATATTGGGCTAGATGGGCCAGCAGTCTGACTTAGAAGGACATTTCTTATGGATTACAACAGAGTAAGAACCATACTCTTCAGCATATTTCCCAAAGGATGTTATGAGCAGACTTACACATTTGCTGGATGAAAGATGGTAAATAAAACTCAGACTAGAGAAATGCAGTGTTCTAATTCACACTGTTAGCAAATATTAGAACATAACCAATGTTAAAAGTAAGAAAAATTAACTATAAGATTTTTTTATGAATTGTGAAAGGAACCAGCTCATATAAGTGAAAATTTGTTAATGTTAGTACATCTAATATAATGTCCAAACTCAGATATGTTGAATTAAGATAAACCAGAAATGAGCAACATGTAAATATATATTTCTTTTGCAATGATCTAATATCTGAAGAAAAAAAACCTTCCAGGGGAAGTTATTAGTCCATATTTTGAATATAATTAGAATGATTCATTAAATGTTTTCAAAAAATATAAATGAGAATAAGTGGCCTGAAAAATATCTCCATTTTAATTAGGCTCAAAGCTTTCCTGAAAGTGCTGTTGCCCTTTTCTCTTAGCAGATTTCGTTGCCATGTAAAAGGCATCATTTCTAGAACACAAATGAAGGGAAGTTATATACTGATCTTCAGCACCTCCAGGGTTTGCACTTTTTCTCTTGCTATAAATCTCTTACTCACTTCTTCCTACCCTTCAGTGTTTAATCTTTGTTTCAAGTAATAACCACTACCACACTACTTGCTACTCCCTCTCTCCCCTAGTTAAGAGCCTTGCTTCTCCAAGCTTGCATAACTTTTCCTATCACATAAAAAGACACAGATGAGATACCAGGAGAATCAGGAGAACAGAAAAATAATCTCCTAGAATTAGGAGTTTAAAAATTGTGCCATCCTCTACTGGTGAAAATAAAGCACCATTACCTTCCAAATTAAGCCATTAGATTTCCTAGAACAGATTCTGTAGGTTTCGCAGTGATTCTCTTCCTCTGAGTAACTATTACTTTTCAAAGATTGGCAGAGTTGCCAGTTTTCATCTGGTTCATCTAGTTTAGTGATAGCAACAAAAAATACTTTGTTATACAGAAGTTTGCCTCCAGCATATTCACCAGAGAAAATAAATAAATAAAATTGCTAACTCACTTTGTTGGAGATGTATAAAAACACATCAAAAATTCTTTTTTTTCTGGTTACACTAAGGAGAACTGGCTTTTCTCAGACATCTGGAACTAATGCTTAGATTTCCCAGAATTCAAACCCTCTATAGTTATAAAAGGTACCAACTATCCACAGCTTTGTTTAAGAGTAGCAGCAAAAATACGTTTTTCATCAATGTTGATAACTGGTTTTTCTAGTTATAGGTGGTAAACATTCAGTCACTCCCGAAATACCTACTTGAGGTGCATGTTTGCAGTGACGCTCTGGCCAGAGGCTTACTTATGAAGAAAAAACCCTAAAATTTGTTTCCACTGAAAATAGGAACAAATACTCTCTGAAATATCTGAATTCATGAAAAGTTATTTGAAAAGATAAATTAACTCTAAAACCTGTATTTGCCCTCTAAATCTCAAAGTCACTAGGGATACTCTATGCCTATTCTACTTTGAGAAACAAATTGTCTCCCATCACTTCCTCTCAGCTATGCAGCAGATTCAGCTCCTCTCTATTTATACTTGCTTCCTTCATGGTTGTGTACGATACCATGTTATCTTTTTCAATATATTTGTTATCAGTGGTAGTTGCCCTCAGATACATAATGTTCTCTTCACCTGTGTAAATTCAATGTCAGCTTGAGGTCAAGTTGACACATACGCACAAATATGTGTCAGAAGTGTAACTGAACTCTGCATCTACATTTAAAATTTTTCCTGACTTCTGGGACAGAGCCTGACAAATCATATTTAAAAGAAGATAGCTCCAAGCTCAGCAGTTTGTTCATCAATTTAAATTCAGTTTTCAAGGTAGACAGGACACTATTCTTGAAATACCTATGAGGAAACTAGACCTGGATAGCTATTTTGAGTTAATGTGATTCAACGATTACCTCTTCAAAATGTCACTTAAAGTATCTGCCCATTCATCTGAAGTCTGTTTAATGCAGAAAACAAAATAAAAAAGGACAAATATTTCGAAACTCAGCCTAAAGTGAGGCCTATATTTAGATTCTTAGCCATGTGGGACAAACTTTTAGAAAAACTGGTTATTCAGTTTCTCAGGGAAATCAATGTGACTTGTAGATAACCAGCTGTCTAAAATACTCAGGCTAATTTTTAAGTGTCTTCAGTGCTTCACGTTTATCAGTTTTGTATGTTGCATTGCTAGTAAAGTGAAGATTTCATCCAAGGCATGAAAATTCTGATTTAACTTTTCTTTTCTTCACATTAACTCTTTGCAAAATAGTACTCTTAAATTTTGTTGTTGTTGTTGTTGTTAATTTGGGAATTTCTTTTGTGTTTGTATGTTTCTGCTTTTATTGTTCATGAATATGTATTAAGAAATTAAAGAAAATGACTAAAACACTTTCTCACACCCTGTCTCTTCTTGTCTAGCCGCTGACTTCCAAAGAGCGAGGATTTCATCATGGAAGCCCAGCACTTGAGTTGGAAAATACAACCTGCTGCCAATTGCAATTTCATCTGGGAGTAAAGCATCTCATTTCCCTTGGCAGAGGTCTAAGAAAATATTTCTAAAGAGTATTTGCTGATCTTGCAGCACAACTACTCTACTTTCTTTATATTTGAGGCTCTTAACAGAGTGCAAACTCTTACCTCTCATCAGCTGATTGATTGTTATCTCTGTTTCCCTAATGTGCCTTTATCTATTTGTTTCTTTACTTTTTACGGTGCCTATTTTTTTACCCAGAATGCTTCTTCCATTCTGGAGGAGTTAATTCACTGTTCTCTTGCAGATTGCTCTTAACACTGTTTATTTACACAACCCATTAAGGAGTAAAACCATACAATGATGAGAATGTTAAGGTTATTTCTACATCACATTATTGTCTTATTGTTTCCTTGTACTCCCCCATCAGTGAGTTTAGACCCAACTTTTACTTCTCTTTTGAGTTCAAGGCAGACTTTTTTTTTAGCTCTTGGTAGCTCACATAAGAATATAGAGTCCTAAGATACATTAATTGTTCTAAATGCTATGTTCATCTGAAAAATAAATATTACTGAAAGTCATAATGGATACAGGAGACTCACTTTCATTACGAGAAAAAAAGTTTGGTGGGTTTTTTCACTCAACTTCACTAGCTTACAGTGAAATGCCTACTATTAGAAACAAAAACACCTGATAGTTTTCATCTCAGTTCCCAGACTCACCTTTAATCTGTCTTGTTATATGGAAGAATCTGAAAATTGCCTTTTTTGTTTGCTTGCTTTGTTTTTTTTCATTTGGGAGGACATGACCAGTAACTTCTGTGATATGATGAAACTCACCCAATTTTGCTGGCCTTTCAACATACTGTACAGAAAGATTCAATGACATTTTATTCATGTAAGAAAAGACTGAAATAAGCACTAGCATTGTGTAGTATATACTCTAGAAAAATTTCCCTTCCTTGTGATTTCAATTTTCAGTGATTAGCACGACACATTCTTTTTTTTTTTTAAAAAAAAAAAGCAGCACAATACTTTGTTTTCATTAAATAATACTCAAAACTTGTTCTTTAACATTTCTTCAAATCCAAGATTAATATTAGGCTCAACAGATAAAAGAGCAAATGGAGGACTACCTCAAGCTTTACATTTTAGACATTAAAATTGAAATGATCCCTCTGAATAATTTAATTTTCATCTTCGTGACTATAGGCATTATTACAAGTGGCTGTTAGAACAATACAAGCTTTTAGACTTTTTTTTGTCTTCGTATTTCTTGTAGTATAAACTTCATAAATGATCTTTTCAAGAAAGTTGAAAAATACTTTAAACAAATTGCTCTGTCAGTGAGAAAGTAAGTGAACATTAGCATGCAGGATTCTAATCAATGAACTGGTGGTATTATTATGAGTGAACAAAAAAAAATGCCTTAATTGCTTTCAGAAATATACGTACCTAAGGGTAAGCCACAACATTATGTGTACTAGTTGTATGGATATAGTCATCTGAAAACAAGCTATTTTAATATACTGGAAACACTTTTCAGAATTGTTTCAGTATATAAGAAACAAGACTCCCCAGTAAACAGTCCTCAGAAACCTGGATTGAAAATCTGACTGACCAAAAGGGTCATGCTAATACTTAGTCTTTCAAACTTAGCAAGTGTAATTACATGTAACTCAAAGAAAGTGAAGAAATGCATTGTAACTCTTCTTAGGCTTTTCAGCAATAACTGTTCTCAGTCACAGAGTATTAGGTATACATGTGCACCAGAAAAATCAGAACAAATGCTTTTTAACAGGGTATATGCGTTTTACAAAGTACTGATCTCAGCAATGCTTATAAATATCTAAAGGGTGGGTGTCAAGAAGATGGGGCCAGACACTTCTTAGTGGTGCCCAGTGACACAACAACGCGCAAAGAGCACAAACTGGAACACGGGAAATTCCATCTGAACATGAGGAAAAACTTCTTTACTTTGAGGGTGATGAGCACTGGAACTGGCTGCCCAGAGAGGTGGTGCAGTCTCCTTCTCTGGAGATACTCAAAACCTGCCTGGATGCAGTACTATCCAACCTGCTGTAGGTGACCCTGCTTTGGCAGAGGGGTTGGACTAGATGTTCTCCAGAGGTCCCTTCCAACCCCTACCATTCTGTGATTTTGTGACTGATGTCTCCACTTTACGGAGGAAAACAACCAGTAACAGTAACAGCAGGCAGTAAACAGTGACACAGAAATGAGTTCCTTCTATAGTAAAAATTAAAATACTATCCCAGCCAGAGATTTCTCTTGTGCATATAACATCTTATCAGCTCTGAGTTATACATTTTGGAATATATACAGGAACATCTCAGGTTCAGAAAAATTAACTTTAGCTTATCATTATGTATATTAGTTATTGGAATTAAATTAAGAAACATTAAATATAGTATCTTGTAGCTCACTTGCCTAGTCTCATGAGAATCAAGAAAAGTTTCTAATTACATAATTAGGACTGCACTAGCAAAAACTTTCCTTCGCAGGAACACATCTGGACAGTTCTGTGGCATTTTTAAGGGTTAAATATGTGACAATAAATTGCATTAAGAACAGAATCTTTTGTATTTATATTTCATCACATCAGTGGTTCAGATTTGAACAAAGAGCTTTAGGGATCATGACCTATTTCCAATATTCATCAATAAGTAATGCTTCCATAATATCAAATTATTAAGGACCCTTAGTCCTTAAACTTTCATTTCTTTATAAAAATTTCAAACAAGGAAAAATCAATAGGCTTCATTAAACTTCAGGAGTTGCTAAATTTTAGTGAACCACTGTCATAGATTCATGATCTTAGTTTAAAAGATTTCCTCTATTAAGAGCTAATAGTATAACCAAATTAGAGGGTTACATCCATTGAGATTAAAGATTTGTTAAAATATTGTACAATGAAGAAACTGAGGAACGACAGCTTTGTCCTTCCAACAACTGTTAATTTTAAGTGACAGAAACTTATTTTAGATTCCTGCTTTCCTCAGTCAAATGTAACATACCAGATTGCTGCAAAAAAACCTGGCCTTTTTCTGCCAAGCAATATAAACAAATAATCAAAGCAAGAGTATTTTTAAAAAAAGTATTTGCAAGATGCTTGCATGTGTTCCTTAATTTTTATTATTTATTGAATTTTAAAATATAGCCTAAGATGAAACAATGCAAGGACAAATTCATACAAAGACATGTTTTAGAAAATGCAAGGGATGTAGAGGACCTTACAAACTGGGTATTATAAACAAGGAAAGAAGCAAACAAAAAGCAGAATATGGGAGCAGATGGCCAGCATGAAATTCTGGAGAGGACTTTAGGTTTTCATTTTTTTACAAATCAATCTGTCTGAGAACATGTCTAATCAACAGGTTGCCAGAAAGTGGTGGATTGTGTTGAAACTTTGGCTGTAGAAGAAGGAATAATTTTTCAAAAAGGTTTATTTTGTAACCCCCTGCAATGGAAGGAACATCTGTGTGTGACAGAAAAGATTATTTTTAAACCGCCATGTGATCTATCCATTTGAATTAGATGATTCTTTCCTTATAATAAAATTGCAATTATATGTCATGCCAAACTAATACAAATTAAAGTGTAAACACCAAAAAGAGACCAACACACTGGGAACATACACATTACTGACCAAAAAAGACAAATATTGACTAATATAGTCAATACCACACAAATGAATAAGTGATTGCCACGTTAATGTGATGAAGTTCATCCCTGATGACTATCATCAGTACATTTGTTTGCATTTATAAATGGAATCATATGTTTACATAAATAATAGTATTATCATTTCAGTTCTGTGATGATATGTCACAAGCAAAAGTATAGACAATGTGCGTTGACAGTTCCTTTAGCTGTAGGAAATGGGGAAAAAAAGAAAAAGAAAGCAAAATTTTTTATCTGTCTCAGAAATTCCCTCAGCTAAAACTGCAAAGGAACCTTGGTGTCCTGCTGCCTTGTGAAACTCATCAGAGTTTAGACTCTTCATGCAACTCACAGAGAGTTAGTCTTGTAAAAACCCCACAGATACAGAAAGATGAGCAAGTTAGCTATGACAGAACTCTGAGCAAAATGAATAGTGTTAGGTACCTGGAAAAATTGCTTATGGTCGGTGGTACAAATTAAGGGTTAGGAGGCAGTTGAGCAGTATTTGGCACAGTTCATCAATGCCTAAATATTGGATACAAACATCTTAGTCACACTGGGAATATATTTGGATTAATTATGAGAATAGGTATCACTGGAGTGAGAAATTCTGAGGTTTTCAGAAGTGTCTACAGCCTGAGGGATACTTTCCTTGAAAAGAATGTGTTCTCAGCTATTTTTTTGCCTTATTAAAGGTTATGTTGCAAAAAGGGCTGACATGGCCACATAATACAATACATAGTGATGTGTTGAGCAGTATGTTGAATCATGAATTCCAAACTGCGTTGTTGCATTAGAGCAGTATAACATCAAAAAAGAATGAGCTTTACATCTCTACAAAGCTAATGGGCCTAAGCAGAAAGCAAGCACTATATGGCTGTATTGCTTCAGTTACAGAACCGCACACATTATGATTTCTCTGTTTCCTTTTAAGCACTGTAAAAATCTCCTTAAACAGCCTTGAAAAATCCCACCTTACAAGGCAGTCTTTTTAGAAACAAAAGATCTGAATATATCTATAATTCTCCACTCCTTTAACCTGACAAACCTTCTCAGAGATTTATATAATATTTTATAATGTGTCGTTATCTATGCAACAATTAATTAGACAAAAAAACCTTAGACTTAAATCCATATAATTAGCTATATAATTATTTTAAAGGCTTGGAAGCTGAAACTTTTTAGTACAATTAGTGTAAGTACCACCAATCACAATTACAATACAGCTTGTCAAATCTCAAGACTTTGCGTTGGAACTTAGAAGACTGAATGGATTTCCTTTCATTGTATAGCTCTGCATAGATGGAAAATTAAGAAAAGATAAACACAGTCCACAAGCTGGGACAGGTAGGGTCCAAGAGAGAGTGTAATGATTGTCATCTAGTAGCAGATGTTTCACAATGCTTTCAGACATTAGAAAAAATTTACAATGCACTATTATTTCTTTCCTTGAAAGGGGATCTGAAATCATAAATGATGACCATAAATCATAATCTTCGACTGAGTAATTTAATATAAATCTGAGTATATAGAACTGAAAACTGAATCTTTTTATACCTAGGGCTAGGTAACTTTTATCTAACAGGTAAATTCTCAGACAGATGTATGAATTTTTCCTAATAGCTGCATCCTGAGATTCCAGGTGAACTTAAAGACTGAAACCCTGATCAATGTCTTTTCTGGAAGAACAAAAGTCTTTGGGAAGAGGAAGAAGGTTCAGGGAATTGGGAAAAGAAAAAGACAGATTACATTTTTGAGAGTTCTTATTGCTTTGAATTTCTATTTTATTTTAACCATCTGTGAACTATGTGATTTTAATTAATAGAATAACTAGGTATTCCTTGGCTATGACTGTGGAGTATCAATAGATCAAGGCACTAAGAAACCTAATACACATCCAATTGTTACTTCATACCTTTCAAGGTCACCAAAATGTAACTACACTGGGCCTTTGTTTCCACACCCCCAGGCCGCATGTAACTGGCACCACTGGAATCAGGGTGGTGGCGGGGAACCACTGCCAGCCACAGAAGGGGATCTGGCACGGGTGAGGAACCTGGGAATGAACCAGGGCAGAACACCTGTTACTCCAATGCTACTCCAATGCTGTCAAAGGACAGCAGCTGCAATGCTGTTAAAGACCCAAGGCCAGGCTGAGGCGGTCCATGCCAGTGCTCACAGGATTGGTGCCGGTGCAAGTGCATACAAGGAATTGGCTCATGACACAGATTTGCAGACTCTTTGTAGAACCACTTATGGTGGTAAGACTCTTTCCAATGCATTGTTTATTAGGTTATTTATATATATATATTTAAGCACAAACATGTGTGCAATTCTCCCCAAAGGGTACAATAAAAATTCCCCAACAATACTCACATCAACTACTTGCTGCTACAGATCCAATCCTATCACACTGCACCATTTGCAAATCTAAGCAGAAATAGCTTTAGACCTTCAGCAGTTAAATAAGTCACAACTAATTGGTCAGTTCTATCCAGTCAGCCATGAAAAGAATGAAAAATCACACAATGGATGTGGTTACAAAGGAAAGAATCAATTCAACATCAAGACTGGGAGACTGTGTGGGTAAACAGCTACAGTCCCATTAAGCAGCAGGAACAAGCTCCAGCCCAGCTGGGGTCTTTGAATGAAACCAGTTAAAGCTTGAAATGAGAAGGAAAAAAAAAAATGTAAAAAAACCCACACAAAAACTACAGCTACAAAGCTACTCCCTTGAAAATCAGGACACACAGCACAAAAATGAGAATAAAAGGCACGATAAGCAACAACAGGACGTAAGCCAAGAGAAACCTGAATTAGAGCAGGTACAGATGAAGAACTAGTCTAAACCATGAGTTGGACTAGGATCGAGAATGCCAGTTCTGTGTGAAATAGGGAAGAAGAAAACCTGTATTTACCTTTGGACCTGTTTTTTTGTTTGTTTGCAACTGCAGAACTATGGAAAGACTATTAGGTGTGAAGAAACCTGAAGTCAAACAGAAGGAATGAAGAACTGAAAGCAGAGAACAGCCAGAAGTCTCACTCTTTAAATGCTAATTGACTTTTGAAGATTGTCGTGAAAAAATTGAGGCAGTATTCAAAGCACAACAGCGTAAAGATAATGAATCATACAGAAGGCTACTTTATACTGGAAAACAGAGCAAAACAGAGGGGAGGTAATATATGAATCACTCATCCAAAATTTGTCAATATCCAGGCTGCTGGATTACCCTATATATCAATCCTGGGTTACTGTGATAATAAGTCTCCATTTTACTCAATATTTTATTGCATAACAATGAGCACCGTTATTATTCTAGGCATCATAATGCACACAGTTACTGCTCTGTTCATTAATCTGTATTAAACCCTTTTCAAAAAATTTCTTTCCAAAATACTTTTTCTCATAATTTCAGCATGGCCATTTTAAAACAAGTTTGAATCGGCCTCATTTACCAAGAGATGTAGGTCATAATGTGAAAGAGACCTGGCTGCATTTATCCCTGAAAAACCCCAAAAACATCTACTGGTAATTACTTTCTGTTTGTACTCAATGGGTTTTCTGTTGGAAAAGTCTGTGTGTAAGTGCATGGGCTAGAAATGCACATATGCAGCTCTGAGTTTAAAAACTCATATTCACTCAAGTGAAAACCAGAATATAAAACAAGACGAAGCTTCTGCCTTTGCTTTCCTGCCTCACATAAAGAGGCCAAATTTTTTGGCTTCTTTGTGAAGTCTTGGACTTGACCGGAAAGAAAAACTAAATGCTTGTTTTGGCCTTATTATCAGCTTGTATAAATGAGCATTATTATGGAAACTTTAATGGAGAGACTCTGTCACATGCCAGTTGAAGATGTGTCCTGCTTACAGTAATTTCAAGCATTTGTTAGGCTGTCAAAAACAGAGGTGATTACAGTTCTGATGTCTTGTCTTGTAGCATGTCACTGAGAACTGCAGAAGGGAAAAGCATGTGTCACTCAGCTTGCTCCAGCGCCACCAGTTCTCTTTGGCTCCTTGCATCTGATCTTGGAGTTCGAAAGTCAGAAGAAAACTGCTTCTGTGACAGCTTTATATTTAGAAATAGGAATCAAAAAGTGCCCTCCTCTCTCACAAATCCCAAACAGATTATAACAACACTTGCACCAAAGAACCAATATGACCATGTTATTTAAGTGCCAAATTTGTTGAAAAGAAGAACAAATGTTAGAAACTGAATATTGTTTAGTATTTTCAAAGGCCTGAACATGAACCTACACACACACGTCCCATGCATTTGCGCACAACAATTTTTTTCTCACTGCAGTACTCCACATCTGAAAAGGGGGGGAAAAAAAAGAGATGGAAATGGAGAAAGGAAGAATTTGGTCCAGAGGGTGATTCCCCAGAGGGATATCCAAAGCTCTGGTTTTGGTGTTCCAGTTCCCTGTGCAGAAATGAGGGCAGACACTTGAGAAATTCAGAAATCTATAAATGAATGTAGCAGAGTGAGGAAGGACTGCAGAGATGCAGTTACAGCTCCCAGGATTGTATGGTGTTCCCATTAAAGAAGCATTTTATTAAAAAAAAAAAA
>VYXH01007627.1:337-10895 GCA_013397275.1 Burhinus bistriatus
CGGGGTCGTAACCCCTTGTTTTTTTTTTTTTTTTTTTTTTTTTCCTCTTTTGCTTTTTAGGAAGATGTCGTTACTCCGCAGCCCGGATGGCTAATTAGAGAAACCACGAGTGTTTTAAGCAATCAAGTAATCAAAGAGGGAGTACGCCCAGTGTGAAGGCTTTGGCAGGTCTGTCGTTGGTAAAAATGAAGCAAAGCTTAGAAAAAAAAGAAACGGGAAATAGAAAAAAATGATAGTTGGAAGAAGAAAAAGTCTCATTCACCACACGTGGCCTGCTGGTGGTGTGAGGAGGTAGATAGAGCAGCTGTGAAATACGTAAATGCTGAGGGCAAGTGATAATTGTTTCAGGTGTAATAGTGCTATGGGGTAAGAACTCAGCTTTGATACATCTTCTGTGTAGCGTTAAAATCACATAAAAAGCATCCTGACGTGGAGATTTCATGGACTTTAGGAAGCATGATCCAATTTATGAAATAGCCAAAGTATTTGTCTTTTGAAAAAAAATGCATAAAGGGAAAGACAGAAAAAAAACCTTACTCATTTGATTCCTTTTGGCTGGCTCCAAAACATGCAACATTTTGTTTTTAGTATGAGGAGGACAGAAGCTGTCTTTTACATGAGGAAGCCTTGTCACCAAGTGCCCTTCAAACTGGGAATCTCAAAGCATGTTTCATTGGACTGATTGCAATAGCATCAATTTATTTGGTGTTAATCCATTGCCAGAACTTTAACTCAGGTACGTTCATCCCTTTTAAGTAGTTTTGTGCAGTCATTTAAGCCAAATCTAAAGATAAGTTTACCTGCACCTGACTGCTTTCACTTTACTGGGCAATCGCCAACGTTTGTGTACAGTGAACTGTATAAGGCAGTTAATCAGATAAGTTACCTCATCTAAAATACACTCATTTACCTTTAGGTTAAATTCATGCCATCTGATTTGCTGTGCAGATTGCATAAAGGTTAATGCTGACACAAGGGAATACACAGGAGAGAGCAGGATCATCTTCATGTGCAATAATGTTTTGGAAGCGCAACTGTATAATGTTAATGTGAAGCACCCTAATTTTCAAACACTTTTAAAACCCGTTTTGGTATGAAAAAGTACTTCTTCACCCTTAAATAATTGTTATTATCTTTTGCCCAAGATTGAAGGGCCTTTTCCCCTCCAAAAGTGATTCACCAAACAAAAGCGCGTGCATGCTGAAACACCTTCTTAGGGTTCTAAACCAGCAGAACCAGAACATTATAAAAGCAGTATTAAATCAACCATGGCACATGTTTCTAAATGGCTACTTCTGACCAAAGCTCCTGTTGAAACTGCATCATTTGAATCACTATACAAGCATGTTATGGCTGTTAGCCTGTAAATGCATATATATTTGCATATAAGCTTTCCTAATGAAATGGATGTAATGACTTGTGCATAAAGTTAACTTCCTGAAGTCTGCCGGGTGGATGTTTTTTATGGGGAGACTAATTTTTTAAGTCATTCCTATATAATGGAAAGAAAATGATCTTCAGTCCATTATTTTTAAAGAAAATTAGTTTACATTACTACTTAGTGGGAAGTTCCAAAAAATACCTTTTGTTGTAGAGTACAGAAATCACCAAAACCCTATTGTTTCCTGCAGGGTAGCCTTTGAAGTGTACGTATATAATTTGTATGATGGTGATTTTGTCTTAAATAATCCTCCAGGTTATTCAAGTATTGTTCACAGTATTGTTCCACGTGTGTCTGTCTGTTGTCTGTTCACACTGGATGGGGATTATAGACTGTACTAGTAGTGTTGTATATATAATCTGTATTCTCTGGATAAATTATTCTTAATGGCATTTTGTGCATTCGTGTAGATTTTGTAATTGCTTTACTTCCCTGCTGTGCCTTTAAGGTCAACTGTATCTTAAATCCAGGATTCTGCATCACATAATAGTGGTTGTAAAATAACCTCTTTAATGTACTTCTGGAAATGAACTGTGTGTCTCTTTCCCAGGGCGAAAGTCAGTATGCCTTTATTTTCTGATAGTACTGTTTAAGTACAAGTGTGTACTCCTGCAGGTTTCCTGCTATTAAAAGTTTGTTTGCAAGAGAGTATTTGTGGTCTGAAATGCTTTCGTGACTCTTACTACTATTATATTCTCTTGCAAGCCCCATTGTTTTTGGGATAACCTGTCTGTCAGAACTAAATGGACATCAGGTTAATCCCATAGCAGTATTTTTGTATTCTTGCTCCCTTTGAGACGTGCTGAAATTCGCAATGACAGGATGAAAAACAAGTTGCTTATGTCCAGGGCTTGCCTACAGTTCTGGAGAACTGGGAGGCCAAGGTGAGGAATAACTGAGTCTTGCACACCGTGAGAGAGAGGATCTCTGAGACCATTCGAGTGCTTGCTGCAGTATGCACTACTGGTGACCAATATGCGACTTAACTCCAACCATAAATTGGAGTAAAGCAGCATCCTGGCTCCTGCCTCATGGTTAGCTTTTTGCAAATGCAAGTTAGAGGTGTCTGTGATGATATTTAAGGGGTATAAGACCCAATTCCCATTGCATTTTCCCTATTTTATGTGGATCTATCTTTCTTTTTTTATGATTCTGATTTAAAGAATGCAGATTTTCATAGGTTTTCTATCAGGTCTTCAATAGGAGGAAATCCAAGAAGGCCGTTGGCACTGCAGCACTGTACTTTTATGTGAGGGTGTTGTGTCCGAGTCCGCCCAAATTACGTGCATAGCTTTCCAAATGACCTAAGCCATCTACGCACAGCGGTCTGTATTCCCTCCCTGCATAGGAAAGCAGCCTGCTGAATTCCAAGCAACTGCTCCGAGTCCACTCCTCGCTTCCACTGGAGATGCTGCAGTTTTTGAAGGGTTCAGCCAGCCCAAGCAGATGATTACAGCCTACTGTGCTGCTCTGTGGGCAGCCCATGCTAACAGAAAGACAGACATTTATGTCACCATGAAGGAGTTAAAGTGAGGGAATCTGAGACATCTTTTATTTTCCCTATTTGCTTGCCCCGACCCAGGAGTTGTACACGAACTTTTTTCCAAAGTTTCAGTGAAGGCTGCACAGTGACAAAAATGTTACTGATTGTGGTTTGCAAACTCGGCGCCAGCTTGCTTTCCTTCTCCATCGCTGTTTTCACCCTGCAGCAATACCGTACGTTTAAGTAAACTTTCGTTTCCAAGGTGTTCCAGGATTGATAAAATTTCTTGAATTCAGGGCACAGCAAATGAATGGGATCCTTCAAAAAACAGTTGGGCATAAAGCGTTTATAAATGATTGTATTGCTAGGAAAAACAAGGTTGGTGATTGTCCAGATAAGCAAATGCCTACTTTCATTTGCCATTAGGTAATTATGATCATTTACTGTTTATCCTGTTGTCTGTGGAGCTGCCTGTGTTATGCAGTCTCCCTAGAGTGATCGAATACATCCTTTGCAGTTGATACATTCACTTGCTCCCCCAGCATCTGCAACACATCTAGCCTTGTAAAAATATTTAGTCAAAATCAAGAGCAAGTCATTCACAGATGAGTCGATTTGAACTTAAAAGCAACACACAGTCTGTTGATGGGTTAAAAGTGCAATGCGGGGGAGAACATGCAATATCCCCTAAAATACAATGCAAATCAGGTCCTGTCGGGGCTGAACTCTGCTAAATGCTAATCTGGGATATATTCTTTGAATTGCAAGAGTATGCTAGAGTTGTCGATGGTTTGTAATATGCATATGTGGCCATAGATAAGGACACAAGTTGCAGAGTGGAGCGATAACTTTAATACTTTGCCTTATTCCCACGCTTTCTATTCTGAGAAGCGCCTTCGCTTTCTTCCCAGCAAGTTTATACGTTCTTCACCAATACAGCACACTACAAAGGGGATGGAGGTTTGCATCTGCCTCCCTAGATTGCAGAGGGTACCGACTTTAATTTGCTCTTTGATATGTTGCAGAATGACACAATGAAGGGTTTTTTTTTTTCATTATCTGAGGTTACCTAATCAAGTTTTTGCCTCAGTGTAGCAGAGTGTTTAAATAGATGCTCAGCTTGATGCACGGTGGCGTTTCGATGGATTTAAGCCTTGCTGAATTTAGGTACTTTTAACACTGAAGCTTTACAATTTGTAAAATAAATACATATGTTGAATATGCTATGTATTACTTACTTATAATAGGGGGGGAAAAAAATCTCTATGAACTGGCAATACAAAGCTATCTTCAGTGAAAGCAGTTGAAATATCTTTGTGGATTTAAATACAAATAGTCCTGGGTGACAGTCCCTGTATCTGACAGGGCTGTAGATAAAAGGCTCCTCTGGCAAGCTGCCAGCGCCTAAACCTTGCTGAGGCTTCTGCTCTTACATTAAGCAGGAGAAAAAATGTGATGGGAAAGCATTTGAGGAGGAAGAGAGAGTTTAGGAGTGGTCTGAGGGTGGCAGAATGAAATTAAGATAGAGACGCTTATGTCAGGAAAGCGTATCGAGTCACTGAATAACCTCTTAAGAGAAGTGGAAACTCCATCGGATTGGCCATCTAACTCGGAAACAAAAAAGACCAGGAAGTAATTTAACTTTTGTTAGAATCTAGGCTATTTCTCTCTTACACAAGACAGCGGAGATACTTTAAACCATCTTTACATTCCCTAAAAATATAAATGACCTACCATGTTGCATTCATCTTACTATAGCAGTGTAGTGGGTTTCTTTACTTCTTTTCTCAATTGCTGGCAGACTGACACAAATAATATTTTTTTTTCCTCGATTTTCCGATTTTACTTTTGAAATTACCAACAGAAGACTCTTGGAAACTGAAAATTCACCGTTTATGGCAGAAAAGAAGCAGCTGCAGTAGCTCTGCATGGTTCTCATCTAGGACCAAGCTGATGCACCTCTCTTCTACCTGGGAAAGGCTGCTCTGAAAAAGGATTATTTTGGAGTCTGTATCAATCAGGTTGTAGCGATGAGAGCAGCAATGCAGTTCATAATCCAGCGAGAACCACGGCGAGGCTGCTGTGCTTCTTCCCTACGAACCCCCGAAGAGCTCAGAACCGCCGTTTTGCTGCTCGTGACCTGGGCTGCATAAAAATCACCTCCTCCAGGAGAAAATCCACTCCACCCTTGGGCCATCTCACCACCCATGCTTCCAAGCTCATTGTCTTCCCCCTTCCATTGTCTTAGAGGACAGAAGGAAGTATGGTGAGACATAGATTATTCTGTAAGTGCCCAGAAAGTTTAATTAATTAGACCCGTGCCTGTAACTGATGAGAATTGTATTATTTAAGCTGATGGGGCATCTGAGGATGTCAGGTCAGAGAGAACATAATAGAAAGAAGCAGTGCTTGATGGTCACTACATTTTTTTTTCCCTTACTGGAAGGAGGAGCAAATTTAGCTGAGATGCATGTAATTGAGCAAATTCTGAAAAAGAATACCCAGCGGTATGCTGTTATAAATAATAATGCGTGGCTTTTGTATATCACCATCTGCCGTTAGTTTTTTAAATACT
This sequence comes from Burhinus bistriatus, assembly GCA_013397275.1. Classification (NCBI taxonomy): domain Eukaryota; kingdom Metazoa; phylum Chordata; class Aves; order Charadriiformes; family Burhinidae; genus Burhinus; species Burhinus bistriatus. The sequence goes on from VYXH01007627.1 coordinate 5,837, forward strand.
TTATAAAAGTGGGAAACGGAGGCGCAAGAGTCGCGATACAACTTGTGCAGTGTTGCTCACTAGGCCACCATCAGATGAAGAATGGTGCCGGTCCTGATGAGTCCCAGATTCTTTATCTCTGCTGGCTGTACCAGGAAAACTAACGGTGAGCAGCTGTTAACACATTTAGAGCTAAGGTACCAGCCTAATATCACCAAGCTACAAAAATTCAGTGATTTACTGCCTGAAGCTGTTTTAATTACGTAAGTTCTTAGCTTGCCTCGACAGCAAAATAGAACGGATTATTACAAACTGCTTCTCACCCTGTGGTTTTTTACACCGTTGAGCCTTGCCTCCTTAGGAAACAATGAAACGTTGCTGCTATCGACAAGTTTGTCTCTTGTTTTGCTTTCTGAACAGTCAGAACGTGCTCTGTAATTTTGGGCCTCCTTAACTGATGACTCACTCGGAGACTGAGGATGTACGTAATGAGAACTAAGACAGCAATTAACATCTGGAAGGCAACTAAGGCTAGAAAAAACACTGGCATTTTCACCTTCTGCATGTTCTTCCTTGACCCACTATGAATTCATTTATTTTATATGAATTTACTAAGAAAAGTTCACCTGTGGGATACTTAGCCATTTTTCTGTATTAATGAAGTAAACCTAAACCATATTGTCTTTATTTTCATTTTTTTAGTGTATAACTGGAACACTGTTGACATTTTGTTCATCAGACATAAAGAAATGTTGTCAAGTCTCCGTCTCCTTCAGGTGACCTCCCTGGATTAGGCTAGAAGATCCAAGCTGTCTCCATGTAGTCATGCCAAGTCCAGATAACCTTAATTTAGTCTTATGGAAAGATCCGTGCTGCTCCTGCGACCGGTGAGGGCTTCTTGACTCCAGAAGACCCTCCTGACCAAAGCCTGCTGGGCTCGATGCATCTGCTGGGACTCACCTGTTCTCCTCTGCAGGGACAACCTTGGTGGATCCATCCCAGTTGATCAACCACTGCAGAGCTCTGGCCTTGGTTCAGGTTACTTATGCTTTTCGGGACTTGTTATTTATGTGTTCTGGGTGGATTTTTTTTGCTTTGTCCATAGTATCTCAGCCCTCCCATTTTTATGGGTAGTAGAGAATTGATTGTAGGTTAATCTGAAGTAAATGGCAACGGTGCTGCCATAACTACAAGCAGAATTTGGCCTTTGGACTTTCTGGACCTCTCTCACCTATTTCCAAGTGTGGGTCTTCATCCTTAATAAAAATAAGCAGTATTCTTGGAAATCATCTTACGACATCTGTAGAAACGCGGCAATCGCAGCTTCAGACACTTCATACATAACTGGCTCTTCTGTTCTGTGTGCCGAAGGAAATGAAGCGTATACCATTTTCTTGAGTACATACATATGTACGTACGTGAGTGTCAGTGTGTGTCTGTCCACCTTGCCTGTAGTAATTTTTCCTCCCATTGGCCAGTTTCATCCACAGTTGAAAAAAAATTAAAGAATTACAAAAAACCCAACTTGATCTAATGAAGTTTAACGAATATAGCTGCTGAGCAGAGCTGAGAAAAATGGATTTGTGCTCTCTCCGACCTGCGTTGTTAGCGGAGATTTCACTGCAGAGCGTGTATGAGAACCGAGTGCCTTAAACACACAAACTCGAAGAAAACATTCAGCTAAAATCTACAGCTTAGTAGATAAATTTTCTTCAAAAAAGCAGTTTGGGGATTTTCTTGCTCACAGAATGATTTATTCTACAAATATAAGAGCCAGCTGTTAAACACCTCAGATGCAATAAAAACAATACTCTGCTAGAGCATCACAGTTACAACTTACAAAGCTCAAAAAGGTTATTTTATTCTGGTAATCGACGAGGCTGTCCTGCCTGTTCCTATTGACCAGAGTAATCATGTTAAAAGACACATTTCCAGATGAGTTTGCAGAGGTGTTTCTGACCTGCAAAGGAAAACTTCAGCTTCTGGCACTAACCTGGTCTGCCTCTCCTCAGTTTTTGCTGAGGATGTTTATTTTTATTAGGTAATATTATGCAGAGATGCTGCTGCTGCTTGCTGGTTCTTGTTTAAGAAGGCATTAAAAAAAGAAGGAAAAGAATTCTAGCTCTCCTGTACTGTTCAGCATAATTGCTTTCAAGTACTTGAGATTTATACCGCCGTAAAGAACAATAGGAAATTGCAAGTGAGAAAACGTTCATCAATGATCACAGGGAAGAAACATTTATCTATAGTTAGGTGGAAAGAACAGCACTTGCAAGTCTGGAAATAGGTGTTGTGATTCAACGCGCACCATCCACCCGCCTTGTCTTCACCTCAGCAAACGTCCAGCTGTTTCTGGCATTGTGAAAGCAAACTATAAAATAAGATTTTCTGGGAGAGAGCAGCATAAGGAGGAGCCCTGCCCTCCTCTTCATCAAACTGTCCATCCCCTGGGCGCCCGTTTGCTTTGCAAAATCAGAAAGCGTGCAAGATGAAGCGTGGAAAACAAGTGCCTCCAGCAAAAACAAAGCACTGTGTGATGGAGACCCGATAGCAAAAGCTCATCCTGGAGGGGCTTCAGTATGATTTTCCAGCGATCGCTTTGCAGACGGTTTTATGTATCAGATTTTTTTTTTTTTTTCCTTTGTTGCCACAACATGCACCCACAAACAGGCAGGTGCATTGTTTTCAAGCTTCGGCTGCACCCCAGGATATTTTCTTTTCAATATCTAATCTGATCTAAGGACTTTTAAAGATATGTAATTACAGCTTTTTTGGGAAATCATAGAATCACAGAATGGTTAGAGTTGGAAGGGACCTTGAAGATCATCTAGTTCCAACCCCCCCTGCCCTGGGAANGCCGCTCTACCTAAAATAGCAGCCAGGCCCTAGGCTCCAAGACCAGCATTTTTGGGAGCAGGCGGTTGCTCTGCTTGCCAACAAGTGACTGCAGGCATTAAAGGCGAAGCCGCTGCTCGAGCACTCACACACCATTCATGGTGTCGAACACACACTTACTCCCGGGAGCGCTTTCTCCTTCTTCAGGCTCGACCCTTAGGCTTCCTGCAGCAGAGTCTCATGTTTCAGATTGCATAAAATAATTAATTTAACTGGAAGGTACAGCACCACACACTGCCCGGGCTGGTTTGCCTCCAAAGAAAGGGACCCCCAAGCAAAGAAATCCCTGGGGAATTATACCCGTGTTATCTATACACCCACCCCTCACGTGTCTTTCACGCGCTGTCCACGCGTCCTTTAGTCCAATGGTGAAATTTGGTCTGGCGTCTTCTAATATCTAATTGGATTCTTTTTCTGTGTCTGGGCAGGCAGGCTCTTGTCTTCTCGATTTGGAGTTTCAGCTGAGGGTTGGAGCCTCCTGTTATGGTTTGAGAAACCCACAACAATTTATTGTTGTTTAGACAATTATTCTATTACCCGATGACCCCTCCCCACTCAGGAAGGGGGAATCGGGAAGAAAACCAGGAAACCCCGGGGTTGAAATATAAACAGATTTAATAGAATAAGACTAAATAATTAACAGTAATAACACTAAAGAACCAATAGTGATCCCAATACCAATCTAAAAATATATAAGCATTATACTCAGCCAACTATATCAGTAGGAAGCTGTGCACTCCCAGCAGTGGACAGTGTTGGACACTGCGAGCGTTACGGCTTCGGGAGGAAGGGAAGGGCTCAGGGGTCCGGCACTGGGGCAAGGAGTTCTCTGGATCGCCGCCATCAAGGGAAAACCCCAACTCCTCAGCAAACTTTCTAATTTCTATTGAATGTGCCGTTCATGGTATGAAATAATCCTCTTGGCCAGCTTGGGTCAAGTGCCCGGGTCTCGCTGCTCCTCATCCCTGCACCTGGCTAGCCTGAAAACACTGAGACCTTGACACCCACACATGATAGCTGGCTATAAAGTGAATATTTTCACAAATTCAGACACTAGAGTCTTCTAAAAGTGCATTTTTCCCAAGCATTAGAAAAGAAATTAGTCCTGTGTTGCTCAAACCAGGACATCTCTGTAACTTCTGTTTTACAGCCCTTGCGTGCCTGCACTCGCTGGGTGAATGTGGAGGACCAAAGAGTCACAGAATCATAGAATCACCCAAGTTGGAAGAGACCTTTAAGATCGAGTCCAACCATCAACCTAACACTGCCAAACCCACCACTAAACCATGTCCCTCAGCACCACGTCTGCCCGGCTTTGAAATACCTCCAGGGATGGCGATTCCACCACTGCCCTGGGCAGCCTGTGCCAATGTTTGATAACCCTTTCGGGAAAGACATTTTTCCTAATATCCAACCTAAACCTCCCCTGGCGCAACTTGAGGACATTTTCTGTTGTCCTGTCGCCTGTTCCTTGAGAGAAGAGACCGACCCCCCCTCGCTGCAACCTCCTTTCAGGTAATTGTGGAGAGCGAAAACAAGTCCTAAACTTGGGAGAAACACTACCAAAACAGCGGCGTGTAATCAACATTCTTCTTACACTAAAAGACTGAACGCAGCACTGTATCCGCCGCTAGGAATAGTACTAAGAAAATTAACGCTACTGCGGCCTAAAGGCTTCAGCAAATCTAGCTACTCCTGCTACGTCAAGCCAAGCAAACAGCGTAAATCACACCCTGTTATAACCCTCAGTAATTTCTTCTAATTAAACCTTACTTATTTACACTAAAGAACTAATATCCCTCCACAGCGGCGAGCGAAACGCCCCCCTGAAAGCGGCGCGGGTTTTGTGACCTGCGGCCCGCTTTGAAGTCACAAAGCTGGAAGCGGCCAAATGACGTCAGGGATGATGTCAACCCCGCCAGATTGCGTTGCAGGAGCAGCGTTAATACCTGAAGTTTAGGGGCAGACAACGCGCTGCGGGGGTGTTTTGGCCCTTCTCGCTGCCCGTCCCCATGGCGGGCCGGGCCGGCGCCTCTCCGCTTCCTCCCCCCCCGCCGGAGAACTACAGCTCCCAGGAGCGCCTTGCGCCGCCGCGCATGCGCGGAGCGCCATCTTGACACCCGCTTCCGCCATCTCCGCTCTGGTTGGGGGTGGGCGGGGCTGTGCGGACTACACCTCCCGGCGT
>VYXH01007627.1:11105-37883 GCA_013397275.1 Burhinus bistriatus
TTTTCTCCTTTATTATCCTCGTTGCAAGGGGGAGATGCCCCCTCCTCCTTCCCCGCCACCCCCGGCATCTCACCGAGATGCGATCGGGCGAGGGGGTGTTCCCTTGTTGGGGTTTTTTTGGAAGGGGCTGGTGTATGGTACGTGGAAAGCAAATTTTCACGGTGTTTTTGGCCATTTTGTCATATAATAGGCGAGTGCTAAATGCATTCCCCGGGGGGAAGGCGAGGGGAGGGGGGGGGGGCGTGCGGTTAGCTGGAAGAGTTCTTATAATAGGTGCTCTGTGCATAAAGAGAGGGAGGAGACTCGAACATCAATTCGGAGAGCGATACAGCATGAAAAAAAGGCTTGAGAAGGCGATAGGAAACTCGATAAAAAAAGCTTGGGTGATGGATCAGAACAAGAGAGTATAGGAAGTCCGTGCCCTCGTGAAACCATTGAATTCCTGCATGGCAAAGCATGCCATTACAAAGGTTGGCGCAGGGATGGGAGCAAACGTGTCGGTGGAGTTGTGAGCAAGCTGAGGGGAGTTTGCATTAATCGGCTTGGGAAATCAATAAATGATGGACGCGCACTAACTGCGTTTATATTCCTTTTGCAGCGAGGCTGAGCTCTGTGGGAGCGCAAACACAAGGGAAAGATGCCTGTGGTGTGGCCAACTCTTCTGGATCTCAGCAGAGATGAATGCAAGAGGATCCTTCGCAAACTGGGTACAGTAAGATACAATTTGTGGGTCTGTATGTCTGCCCTTTTAAGATTTGCCTGGCTGCTGCTTCCATGAAATGCTTTAATATGTCTACAGGCAACTTACAAGTCGTTTCCTGCATTTTGCATGTGTCATTGGTTTGACAGCCCTGGCTTAAAATGATGTTTGGCAGATGCTCTCTGCCTGAGCAAAATGAATAGAACAGAATTGTTTTGGTTTGGTAGAATTTCTCATGTAAGTCCATCTTTGCCTCGATGTTGCATTGCCGTTCTTTTTACGACTATTAACGTGCAAAGGCATACTCTGTGAGGGGATGGTCTTTGTTTCTCAATTGTGTGTTAGGCACCTTTTTCTACCAGAAAAAATCATGGAACCCTGGTTTACCTGGCACGGTGGGACTGAGTTCAAGTAGTAAAGGGGCTATCGTAAAGACCTGAAACAGAAGGAAAAAGGTAGTCTGTGATTTGCAGTTACACAGATTGATAGGGAAATGTGAGAACAATGTTCTCGCTTAACTCGTAACAACAGGAACTTTTTGCATTTTCAAATGTAGCTCAATATCTGAGAGGCCTGCCCAATAGATGTATATTGGGAGATTTATTTTTTTTTTTTGTTCTCTGTCCTTGTAAATACACGTGTACAAGAAGACATGCTTTTCTATGTTGGAAGGTATTAAAAATATTTGCTCTTTCCTCACATCCACTTTTGGCTACCACAGGAGAGAGAATCTTTTGTTAGACTGTTTTTCTGATCTTGCGTTTTGAGTTCTTAGAGCTGAATTGCTTTTTATTTAGTTAAGGATTTTTTTGCCAGTTAAATGGTGTGTAGTATTAGAGGGGAAAAAACCCTTAGATTTCTTTTCAGACTTTCTTCTGGGGAGCATAATCTAGGAGATGATGTCAGGAAGAAAGTTGAGACCGCCTCTAACTTCCTGTGACAGTCAAGTCACAGCTTTTCTTGTTCTCATTCTACTTGAATGTTAAAAGATGATGTGCTGCGCTTCTTAACTGTGCCAAGGTTTTCATACATTATGAAGCCATCCACTTGATTTTCTGAGAGCTGAGAATTTATTTTCCCTTGCTTTGCCCTTTTTATTTCATTTCTTGGGAATCTGGGATTTGCGTTCTGCTGAAAGAGACAGTGACACAGATGTTGCACACGACATTGCAACTAAACTGTACATTCATTAAAGGTGACAGCCCGAGGTCTTAAGTGAGGCTCAAGAAGTACAAAAACTAGGAGAAAGTGCAGGATGCCGAAAGATTTAGACCGGATCTGTGCTACTAAATTTTGTTAACGTAGCTCTGCTGGCTGGGAGTGTGGAAAAAAAACTTCCACCCCAGCTGCCGGTGGTGTGCTGGCAGAACCTTGCTGGTGCAGCTGAGCCAAACAGAACTGCAGCTACACCTCCTTCAATGACATAACCTAAGCTGACAGGAAAAAAAAAATAAAAAAAAATATATATTTTTTTTTAATTTGCTGGCATGAGCTGTGTCCCCACAAGGGGGCCCTGCCAGCGTTAACAGAGGATCAGAACCCGTAGCAGCCGTGTCTCTCTCCCTGGGTAGCGAAACTCTCAGTTTAAATAGACGCACCGCAAGATTGGAGGGTGAAGGAGCGCGGGCAGTGGGAGCGAATAGCTGTCGAACGGTCATATCCAGCAATATCCATCTGCTTGGTAGAGTCCCACTTTACCAGCTCTCAGCCCAACGACTTATTGGGATGACCGTTTGGCGGTGGCAGGGTAATCCGTCGTGAGTGAAGTGCGATGGTGTAGGTGAGGCTGAAATGCATCCTGAGGTGTGCAGTACCTGGCGTTGTCCTGCGGCATTTGTGGCTTATAACTGACTAAGGGGATGATGATAGCACTTCACACTTGAAATAATGATATTTATTTGTGAAACCTCTGTCGGCTGTTTGATGTGTTTTGTGTTAGAAACGGTGTGCACAAGTTAGTGATTGCTACATAGACATAAGGGTGAGGAAGGTAGTTATAGCTCTTCTGTAATCTTTACTAGCTTCCAAAAGGCCAGATTGTACATTTTTAAAGCCCTGGTGTAGAGGATGACTATTAAAAACGCAGAAAGAAAACAAGAAAATCTGTCCTTGCTAAATAATTATATGGTTGTATCTGAGAATTACTTTATGTTGTTAACAGAGGAAAATAATTAGTATCTTAAATATTGTAACGTGGTTGTCTAAATAAATGTTGATATTAGTAGTAACCATTGCATTAATTAGCAAATGTTTTATAACTGAAGCTGTAAATGCTTCTGTAGGTCACTCAGCATCCCTGTGCAGGCTGCGTAGTTCACCAAAGCGACTCTGCTTTGTGTTTTGTCTGCTTAATCAGGACAGGAGAGCAGGACTTCTTTTCAGCACAATTCCTTGATTTGATTTGTAAATTAGCTCTTTGGAATCCTAAACTGAAAGCTTTTCAGAACAGCATCAGTCTTTCTTTTGCAGCAAACTTCAGAGGTATTGGGTTTTGGCCTGCCCCTTTTATTCTTGCTTTTGGTTAACTGGGATCTGTTGTGGGGTTGGTTTGGGTTGGCTGCTGAAATGGGGGTGCGGAATGAAAGGCACCTATGTAAGTATGGAAAGAATTTGTATTTCTGGTTTAAAGCAGGAGTTTCAGTAACGTTTCCTTAAACTGGGCTAAGCTTAGAACAGCAAGTCATTCTCTGGCAAATTAGCAGACTCTATTATTTGCGTTAGGTGTATTTTCACCCAGCTTAGTGGGACAAAATTCAGAAGTTTCCGTAGCCTTTAATTATTCTACTTTTCAAAACATCGATGGCGTGACATTTACATAGGTCACGTGGAATTACAAATTTACATTAAATCAGAGTTGTGTTTTTGTAGGTTAATCTTCTTGATGGCTCTACATTTAATAATAGCTAGATTGTTTCTTTTGTATTGAGCAGGTTTAATTCAGTGTGTTGCATTCTTTTAAGATTCAAGCAGTTGTATGTATCAAGTAAATAGGCATAAAAGATTATGATCATTGTATTTGACAAACTAAAGCTGATGTTCTCTGTGCTAATTAAGCAACAGCATTACAATAAAAAAATAGTTGCTCTTTTAATAGTGTATTTCTTTTTCAAGCCAAGGTTTTCCATGAGACTTTTAATAATGATACGTGTTAAAGATTTTCTTCTCCTGCTTCTAGAGAATTCTGAGCTACTCTCCAAATTTGGGGACCGTTTCTTCAAGCATTCTGGCTGAACTGTCAGCTCAGAGAGAGCCTGAAATATTCGGTTGGGTTTATAAACTAGATAATCCTCTGTGATGATACAATTGTTTAATAGAAAAGCTGTACGCAGCAGAGTAATTGACTGAGAGAGTTCTAAATCATCAGTCTCCTTTGAAAAGCACTAAATAATTGAAAGACATGTTCCTCTTAATGCTTTTGCAAATTAATAGAATACTGTCAGTAATACTGAAAATAACGTTTTTTTTTTCCTTTGCTGTGAGCATTAAATAGAAATATTTGCTCTAATTCTTCAGAACTGGAGGCATATGCAGGTGTCATCAGTGCCTTACGTGCACAGGGAGACCTTACGAAAGAGAAGAAGGATCTTCTTGGAGAACTCTCTAAAGTGCTTAGGTAATCCTGACCTTTTTAAAATAAGAACCAATGACCTGTTTTAAGGTATTGCATGCTTTTTCCATCGCTAGTATCACAAGGCAAATCTTAATTTGGAGAAGTAATTCTCCATCTTCGGGAGGTTTAATTCCTATTCGGCTTTGAGTTTTTAATAAGGAAAACAACTGAGCTTTTGTGGTTGAAGCATTACTGTTTTGTCAGTGTTTTGTGAGATACCGAGTGTTAAAAGGATTGCAGCTAGCTCATGAGGGTGTGCTAGCTTGGAGTTTCATCAAGGTAGGACTTAAGGGCCTTTGGGCCCAAGTTACATCAAGAAAGAACGCTGCATGTTCTTTGCAAATTTTTCTACCGTATGCTTTAAATCTATTGCCCTCCTTAGAAGGTTGGATTCTAGCTGTTTTGCGGGGTTACTCTGTGAACAGTGATGTTCTTTTTATTCTTCAGTAATATTTTTGAGCAATAATATATTAATTTTTCTTGCTGCGATAGCAAGTGTTAAATGACAGTCTCTTAAATGCCTGTTTTGTCTCTTGAGTAGATTATTCACAAGTTTAATTTTAGGTAGAAGTTTTAGATAAATGTTCATGTCTCCCTCTGACTAAAATATATTGCTGGTTTTTTTAATAGTATTTCAACGGAGCGACATCGTGCCGAAGTTCGGAGAGCAGTAAATGATGAACGACTAACGACTATTGCACACAAGTAAGTTACAGGTCATTTTCTACGTGATTTCCAAAGGTACCTTTTGGAAAATCCATTATGCCTTCACTGAATGACAGAACTTTGAAGATTGATAGTGGTTTAAAGAACAGTAGTTAAAACAGTGTATGGATGAAGGAAGTACTGTATCAGATTTACATCAGGGAACTAGAAACAGTTATTTAGTACTGTTGCATTTCGGGTCTGAAGGCATCCTATTCACTGTACAAGTACTATATAAGAAAGAGTCTTCTGTCATGAAGAACCTTCTGTAAGATAGACCAGAAGAAACAAGAGTGGAGAAAATAGAGAAGTCCATAAGCAGGATGAAGGTGTTTGCTTTATTATTTTTTGTTTTACTTTTATTTAAATCCATTCAGAAAGGTTCTATTAAGAGGGATGTGACTACATGGAAAGACAAAGGGAGAGAAAGAGGTGGCAGTGATTAGTGCAAAACAGTGTATCAGCACAGAGGGGAAAAAATGGTCAGAGTGAAAAAAAACTGCAGCAAGCTAACTGATGACATCAGTGTCCACTGTCTCTGCTTGATGCAGCTGCTGTGCTGGCATCAGCTGGGCTGGTTCCTCCTTGCATTTGCTTTCACAAGCTCCACATGATTTTGGGAGGTGGAGAGGAGCAAGAGGGCAAGTGCTTACATATCTTTGATAGTTACTTAACAGTCTTAGTATTAAGAACTGTCTTTAAACTGAACTGGATTGTAAAAGTCTGTCTTTTCTTTTTCTGTATTACAACCATTGATTTTTAAGTTTGAGTATTATAGCTTAGGTGTTATGGGGACCAAAAAAAGGAAATCACACAAATAGCAGGCCACTTGGAGTGAACAGTTGTCTGATCCAAGATTCGCTGAAATCAGCATACTGTTTTAGTGCTGCAGAAGGAGGTTTAATATTTTAGTGTTTTAATGTTCAAGTTTAAAGAGTTAGGAATATGCTGTTTACCATACAAAAACTACCAACTTCCTTACATTCCTTTAAAGAAAGGGTAAAAAAAAAAAAAGGCATTTAATTGTCAAATCAGGATTCTTTTCTTGAATTGAGTTTCCTTTTTAAGTAGTAGTTCTGTTTTTAGCATTTTACAGAAGAAGCATAAAGTTTGTCCTGAGGTGTTGAACTTCAAATGGATGAGATACTATATTCCAGACAAGGTGCAAATGTGAAGTGCTGCATCTCTTTATTTTTCCCGTGGTAATTCTTTGTAAGTGATGGTTGGTAATACAGTATTTGACATAAATAATTCTCTAACTCATTAGGAAAGCCGACTTTGCTAGCTTTGCTGTATGCAACGTTTGTAATCTTATTTTGATTTTAAAAATGTATTTCTACCTCAGCTGATGTAGGTCTGCTTATACTATATGAATATGTATGAAGAATGCTGAAGCGTATCAGGATTTAACAACAGAGCAGATCCTCTGCATTTTATGAACTAATTTGTGGTAGCTTTTGCCGCAATTTGCTTGCAATAGTTCACGTGAGAAGTTGTTTTTGAGAATATATTAATACATTAAATGGGTTGATTTGCTTAAGAACATAACAGTGTTGAAAAATAATTTGCCATTTTGGTTTTGCTGATTTGACAAATGACTCATGCAAAACAGTCATAAACAGAAGCACTTCTCCATCTAAATAAGAACAGCATTTTCTGGAACCGTTCTGGTTTGTGTGTAAGTACTAAGGTTACGAGAACATGAGAGTAGCAGGCTGGTTGCAGTTGAGGAAGATGCACAGGGTGTATTTAAATAATTTCACATTCTGTTACCCTGTTTGGGACTGCTTTAATAAGTCTGAGAAACTTTTCTGTTCGGGTAAAACAAGATTTGCGTTAGAAGCTGAGGGTTTTTCCCTGTAACATGATCAATTTCAGCAGTCTTCTGTGAAGTCTGTCTGATGTCTAGGTAGTTTTGTCATCCAGAACTAGAGAGTGTACCAACTGTACCTGAATAGTAGCTAATCTAATTAGAATGTTTTGAACATGACATCTATTGACCTCTGACCCTTTAAGGGCTCTGTGAAACAAAACGATAAAATAAGAAGCAACTCTTAAATTGCCTATGGGAGGATTTCTACATCAGGTGGGGAAAAATGTAAGGGCTTTCATGCAATGAAGAAAGTTGAAGATTATTGCTTTAGTGTGTCTTTAGAAACTGCCTTTTAGACTTTCACTGTTGAAAAAAGGCACTTAAGTAAGGGTACTGAGTATTTTGGAAACTCAGCAGAATACTTACAGAATGTGCATTTCTGTTTAGTATGTCTGGACCAAATAGCTCTTCCGAATGGTCTATAGAAGGTCGTCGACTGGTGCCGCTGATGCCACGGCTTGTTCCACAAACAGCTTTTACTGTTACTGCTAATGCTGTTGCCAATGCAGCTGTTCAGCACAACGCATCTCTGCCAGTTCCTGCAGAAACTGGAAACAAAGAAGGTGAGAGAAAGCTGGGATTCTACTGCAGTCTCTGGGAATATAAAAATAATGTCACAGTATAAGTTGTTATCTCAGATTTTAAATGTTAGATATTTTTGAAAAAAATTCTGAATCGTTCTTATTGCGCAGCATTCAGAGAAATATGAAAAAAAGTGGTTTTTTTATTTTTTTTTAGAAAGATACCTTTGCAGCATCTGCAGCATAAATCTGACAGCTTTGTGTTAGTGAGTGCATTAGCAAGTGAAATTAAAAAAAAAAAAAATAAAGAATGCCAGAAAGCGAGGGGGAAACTTAACTTGTTAAGCTCTATAAACTATAAAAACTTAATACGATGGCTTAAGATTTTGTAAATTTCTGTGAGTGATGAAAGATGTTTCAGAACACTTTGTTTTAAGAATGTAAGTAGGTTTTGGTGAAAGTCAAGAAATTTTTGTTGTTTTTGTTTTTTCTTCAGATTAAACATACCAAATTAACAAGTTACAAGCTTGCTTTCTGCTTTCCCTATACCTTTTAAATAATGCTAGTACACATTCCATCTAACTTGGCTCAAGAGGCTTGAATTATGCTTTGTGCAACCAGAGAATGTGTAACACTTCTTGAAATAGGCTGTTTTATTCTGGTTTTGTGAGAAATACCAGATCATTGTACCATTACTTAGAAGCAACAGTTTAAAAAAGCTGATTATCAAAATCAGTTGTTCATTACTGAAGGAATATTTTGGTTTCTTCAACTCATGTACCATTGCGGAGAGGCATTAGCTATTTTCTATCAGTTACCAGTCTAGATATGGTCATTACAGAAAAGCCAAAAGATCAAAATATTGAACTAATGCTAAAACAAAAAAATAACAAATTATAAAGTAAAACATCAGATTAATACAAATAAAAAAATCTAGAATCAGCGGCACATATTTCTGGGGACGGGAGGAGGGGAGGTTAGATTTCTATGTTATCTTTGAAGGCCGTTAAATCCATAGCTACACTTAGGTCAAACTGGGGAGTATTCAACAGTAACAGGGTTGCAGAGGCAAAGATGTGGATAATGACCCAATAAGTCTTTGGCTTCCATTTCAATTGTTAAAATAGAGATAGAATAATGGGATTCTGCACTTCAGTTATATGGAAGGTGTCTTTTCTCCTCTTCAGTGGTGGTTTGCTATTCCTACACAAGTACCACTTCAACCCCAACATCCACCCCTGTTCCAAGTGGCAGTGTAGCAACAGTGAAGTCCCCCAGACCCGCCAGTCCAGCCTCCAATGTAGTCGTCTTGCCAAGTGGAAGTACTGTTTACGTCAAAAGTAAGTGATACTGGCAACTGATTAACAAAAGGGAAAGAAAGGGACAGTCTTGTGGCTGAAGCATGGACTGAGTTAAACACTCTGACCTTGGGCAAGTCATTTAAGGCCTTTATGCCTTTGTTTAGTCTAAAGAATGAATTTATTGCTTCCCTTTTTCAGAGAAATTGTGTTCAGGATAAATCCACTCACTGTGAAATGCTGCAAGGAGCAGTAATGGCAAGGACAAACAAGAGTGAAAAGTATTTTGAAAATAAGATACAGGAATTGCTATTTATCTGTGGATTTCTAATCCAGCTTGTTCAGAAGTCTTTAAGGTGGCTCTGCTGATCGCTTCTGCAGAGGGCTTCCCTTTTCCTTCTGCTTAAATAATGCATAGTAGTCACTTATTTGAGTTAGAAAAGGTCTCTCCACTTTCACGTTGACCTAGACTTTTAGAATACAGTAGTTTGGCAAGCGTTTATATGCTTACATTAACTACATCTGGCCATCTTGTGATTTATTTGGAAGCAAATCTTAGTGAGGCTTGCATTCCTGGGCAACTGTGAAAACTCCGTATGAAATCCCACCAGATACCCATCTTCATATATTTAAATTCGGAAATCCAGGGCATTATGTCTAGACACAGTCTTTTTTTCTTGTCTCTCCCCTTCCCGCCCCCCTTCTTTGGCTAATAAATCAGCTAGTTCTAAAAGCAGAATACATCCTTATACATATGCCCAGCTCATCAAAGGTAGTTTTATTTAACTAATAATTAAAAGTGTTTCCTTCTATCCTTATTTGGTGTCTTATCAAAATGCAGGTAACAAATAAAGATTAATAGTGAAGTTGATAAGTGCTATTTTTATGCTTATTGTGGATACCTTTAATATTTGAAAAATTATTGTAATCTTTATGCTATATGTGCATGTTTGTATAAACTCCTAGCTAGTCAGAAATGTCACATTGTACATAAATATAACGTTACCTTCAAACCACCAATCTTTAATGACTATATCAACCCACAGAACCCATTACGTTAATTTTTTTCATTTTTCTGATTTAATGCACTAATCGCTCAGCTTTAGTTTAAAGATTCAGGGGAAAATGTTCTTAACCTCTTAAAAATTTAATTTAGCCCTCTATTGGATTATTACATGGTAATGAGTATAAAACCAGTCTAGAGACATGATAGAGGGATGAAAGGTTTCATTTTTATTCTGTCCGTCCCTAGATTTCATTTTTTCCTCACTTCGCTGTTTTTTTTTTGTTTTGTTTTTTAAGGAATCGCATCTTTCAGAATGTGTTATATCAATCACGTTAGTTTTAACAAACGTGCTTAAGAGCAAGCTCAGGAGGCCTGAGTTACAGTCGTGACTTCGCCACTGATGTGTTGTGACCGCATCCAAGTCACAGTCTGATTGAGCCATTAACCTCTCTGTGCCTCTGCTTCCTTGCTTGTCAAGTATGAGTTATAGTCGAGCTGTGTTACCTTTTAGCTGAATGCTTTGAATGCTTGTGGAAAACGTCGTCCAAATGCAGTTTCTAACAGAACCCCAGCAGTGAAAACAGGAGATTAAATGAGCTGTACTTAACATAAAATAATGTTCTGCTGGTTTAATCTTACTTTCTTACTTCCGTGTTGTGGTTGGTGGTTTTTATTTTTCCATGGATGAGGACCACAAATAAATAGCTTTCTCTCCAGTATTTCTTGGTGACCCACCAAAATGACAGCTGTGTCCTAACATCCTAGCTGCATGTGGATTTTGATTCAAATGAATTCTGAGATTCTGAAATTCCTGTACATTTTCAATGTGATTAGTGACCACACAGTTACAAGTTTGCATAGTGCGCTCACAGTAGGACGTAAAAGCCTGTTCACAATAGACCTTGAAGTCACCTAACCAAATCTCTGCTTTATAGATGGAGATCACCGCTAGGCTTGTTCAGGGCTGTAAAGCAAATTGTTGGTTAGAGCATTGAAGTCCGGATTTGTAGATCCACAGTTCATCTGTACTGCTACAGCCAGCTAAAACTACTTTTTGGAGTTAAAAACAAACTTAAAATAGAGCCTTTGCTTCCCTTTTCTAGTTCAGTTTTCCATCTTTGTATGGATACAGCTGTCAGCCTTCTGAAGTGTAGCCGCAAATGAGCTGGTACTCATACTAGGAGAGAATCCCATTTTGCAGAAAGCGCTTGCTGTGCTACTGGCCACTTCCTTGTCCATGTTAATTCCTGCGTCTTCACTTTTTTGAATGCCAGAATATTTAGTTATTTTAATTAGAGATTGTCAGTAATTAGATCTTGACTCTAATTAGAGTTTGACTGCCAACCAAGTTTGCTTGGGTTACCAGCAAGACTGCATTTTACTGTGACAGCATTTTTTGTCTGTAAGCCCTAGGCATACAGAACAACATCTTCAGTCTTGTTCTGTATAAGGGAATTGTGTATTTTCTTCATATCTCTGGTTTTTAATTGTTTAACACTGGCTAATTTGGTAACTATAAGTGCTATCCGATAGCTGTAAGAGATTTTCAAAGTAATTAAACTGTCTTTCTGTAATGTATACCAATTTATGAACCTTTTGCCTACTTAGGATGAGTTTCGTATGGATTTAAGATCCATCGATCGTGCTGCAGAAAGAATTATCCATTGCTTAGCTGAATATTACAGCAGACTTTTTTTCTACGTATGTAGTAAGTGATTGTGAGGAAGAATGAACTCGTTTGAGGCCAGACTTTGTTGTTTTTCATGATTGTGTGTTAGGTGCTGTTTTTTATCTGTTGCACAAAACACACCAAACAAGGCAGAAGCTCATAAAGTGACGTTTGACCTTCATAGTTAAAATATGTCTTAAAAAGAAAAGGATCTCCAGATGCTGTGCTCAGGTGGAAGGGAGAAAGGTACTGTAATGATAAGCATGGCATGAAAGTAGGTACGGAGGTTGAAATCGGAGAAGACTAGAAGGGTAAACTTCAGGAGTCCAGTTGCTGTAAAGAAAACTAGCAACGGCAACAGTGTAGTGTAAAGTTTTAAACTGAAATGTGCATGATGTTATCCCAACCCCCTTATGTGTGTAGTCCCACTAGCCAGGCTTCTGGAGACAGAATGAAATAAACCCCTGTGCTGGCTCTTAGATTCTTTTAATCTCTTAAACTGAATGAAGTAACGCAGTAACTGAGTAGCTTGGGTTTCTGGGGGGTTTTGTTTCTTTGCTTTATGGCACTGTAAGTGTGGTCTGTATCAAGGACCAAGACCATCTGTGGTGTGGTACAGGTTAGTTGTGTCCATAAGAAGTAATTTATCCTGTTTCTTTTTCTCTTATTTGAAAGTGGGTATAAGAGTCAGCAAGTTTGAAGTGTTTTAGAAAGCATTGAGAGCCACAAATGGGGAAAATATAATTTAGAAAAAGTACTTCTTTTCCAGGTGTCAGCTGCTCAGATGATGATGAAAAGCCCCGCAAAAGACGGCGAACGAATTCTTCTAGTTCTTCCCCTGTTCTCCTGAAAGAAGTCCCAAAGGCAGTGACTCCTGTCACTAAAACTATTACAGTGCCTGTAAGTGGCAGCCCCAAGATGAGTAATATAATGCAGAGCATTGCCAACTCCTTACCACCACACATGTCGCCTGTGAAAATAACCTTCACTAAGCCCTCAACACAGACAACAAACACGACAACACAGAAGGTATGTGGGGGAAGCTGCCAAATGTTACTTTATTCTGGTTTTATCAATGAATAAGATGTGATGTTTGACTCTTCCTTTCTATGAACTGTCTAGCTGTTTTTTAAGGATTGCACTTGGGATAAGGTAATCCCTCTTTAAAACGAAGAGAAAACCAAACTCTTGTATGAATTTAGTTCACCTGTGTGTGAAAGGACCTGGATTGACAGCCGTGGAGACTGAAGCCCTCTTTTTATCCACAGAACAGGTACAGCACAGGCAGCGGGAGTGCAAGCTTCCCCCAGACTGCCCCACCAATGTGCCTCAACCCTGACCTGAAGGGACCACTTCTAGGGATGAGAGGGGATTCAGTCTCCATGCTCATTCAATTCTTGGCCTCTCTGGTGAGACTGCCAACAAGGTTGCCAGTTAGTACCATTTGTGGTGTTGGGTTTTGTGATATGGACACTAGTCCACTGAGAACTGGATCACATAGGCCACTGAACAGCCTTCAGATGGTAACAACTATTGGTCAAAGGTAATCTTTCTTATTTCTATTTTCCTTATTTATAATTATTCTGTGCAGTAGTAGAATTCCAGGAGAGTTGGCATGGGCTTTCCCTTGCCAAGCCTTTTGTCTAGAGACTAGTTTTATGGGGGCTATAAAGCTGATTCTTGGAGCTGATTAAAGACTGGGGGGCTTTATTTTCCTTTTGGTACTAGTGTGCCATTTCTCATTCTACATTAACAGTGTTACAGTGGTCAAAATCAGTTGCATTATTTCAGCTGAGTGTGCCCAGCTTTCACCAGAATGCAGTGCGTGGAAAAGGTTTTCCGTGTTGAAATTTTGGACTCAGATTTTATGTGCCTGATCTATGGCGTGACTATTTTCCTATGCTTTAGGAAGCATTTCAGATGTGTCTACTTTTTTGTTCTTAAGATTTAAAAAAAGATTAATGGCTCAGACAAAGTTAATTCTTGGTACGGTTATTAATTAAGGAGACTTGAGAGGGGGTCTGTGGAATTAATTTGGCCTTGGTACCAATAGACTGATGGTAGGCTGGCTACTAACAAGCATTTTTTTGCAGCTGTGAGAGTGTGACTATTGAGCTCAAACCTTCACATGGTATTTGTTCTATTAGTCTTCTTAATTGTTTTATGACTCTTATTTGGATTAGCAGAGTTCCCATGTCTCGATTTTTGGAAACTTTAAAACCAAGGAAGATTAACTGAAGTAATGTGTAAGAAAGAACTTGCTTTCTGGCCTTTTCCCACTTCAGAAGTCTTTGATGGTTTTGTTTGATTCACTGTTCTTTAACAGTATGCTTAAATCAAATTTCATCTCTAAATACACATATAGAAATTTGTGAGCGAGCATAAACCATCAAATAAAATGTCCTGCATTCACTGCAGCAAATTCACAGCTAGGATAGAGCTTAACCTGCCCATCCTTTTGCTCTTTTGTGTGGGAAGAATTTTTTTTGCTTTAAACATCTGTAGTGTTGTATTAAGTAAGAGTGTTACATATCATGGTAGTTAAAGATGGAGCGTATTAAATCTCCAAAAGGAAGAGAATGGACTGTTGATAGAGTCTTTTCTACAGTTGTGCCTCTGCTTGTTCTGACATGAAAATTTTAAGGTTTGCTTTGCATAGTATTATTTGACTCTTACTAGTCTGCAATGATGGGAAAGTCATTGCTTGTTTCATTAGGGAGCTATAGTAGCATTTGTATCTGAACTTGTCACCACTGCTCTCGTTTGTTGGGTTTAGGTATGCCAAAATACGTAACTGGATCATTTTGGTGGGAGAAATCCCTTTTAGTAGTTCTAAATTAAATGTCAGACTTGTTAGACTTAAATTGGAAATGTACTATTTTAAACAAGTGCAGTTGGATAGGAGTGAAGTTGCTGGATATGAATGAAATTCTTCGTTTCTGCATGCCAGCTTTCTGAATTGTTTTGACATTTTAGTAGGTTGGAGGAAGATTTGTCGTAACAACTAATACTGTCACAGCTCTAATTTCTGGATTCTCTTATAATAAAGTCCTCTGTCTAGGCCACAGAAGGAATCTAGCTAGTGAAGCTTCTGGCAGTTAATGCCTTTATTTCTTCAGGGACTCGGTTTTGATGTCTCTCAAAATAGAGCTGACAGGACTAATGTCGTGTATATTAGGAATTAGGTTTTGCCTTAACAATTAACATCAACAACAACAAAAAAGCAACTCTTTTTTTTTTCTTTTAATCAGGCGTTCTTTCTGCTGTAAAAGATGTGGTACATTTTTGGTACCCATGATGAGGTTACTTTGAGCATTTCAACATACAAGAGAAAATAGTATCTCAAAAATGCAATTGTTGTGTTTTGAGCTTTAATGCTTTTACATTTTTGCCTGAAAATTCTGTCTTGTGGATATACTTCTTACATGAAGACCACTAAACTTTGTTCTGCATTAATTTTGAAAGAAGAAATAGAATAGAGAGACCCAAACCTGCTTAGTCACAGGACAACAATCATTTTTCAATTATAATGCTTTACAAGCTTTTACTCCTTGCATGATTAATTACTAAGTGATAATGTTGCACTGATGGTTTTATCTCTGTCTTTGAATGAAGAACAGTGGTCTTCAGGAGTTGTGATTATGCCCAGATTCATCCTACATATCTCTGCTTACTTAGTTGAGACGCTGAACTTGCCCTGTTGCACTATGGATTATATAGGAAGCTTAATGTGAATAATTTGCCTTTTTTAACTGCAAGTTGTCCTTTGACAGTGTGCCTAAATTAGTTATCCTAGGTGGAATGGAGCTGGCCCTAAAATTCAAGCACTTAGGAAGTATTTTTAGTGTTAACTGACTACTTAAGAAACAGGACAAAACTCCAGGGGCACATTGTAGGATCTTTCCACCTGCAAGCCTTGTACTAGAATCAAGCTGTTTCGGGTTCAGCTTGTCTTGCGTGGTCATAGCCTAAGAGCAATTTCAGAAGGGTGTTTTGATTAAATCCAGGTTAGACAGAAGGCAAAAATAAGAGTGGTGCAGAGAAAACGTTCTCCTTGGAGAATGCAATAAAGTGGTAGAGCAGCAGATGTGGAAAGCTTGTCCTTCAGGCATTAGTCAGTTGTGGTTAACCTGCTGTAGCTCATGGAGGTAGTAAGGCTTTGGTTTTCCTCAGATCAAGATATTAAAGGCTTAGCTAAGTAGTGGGAACCGTAAAAACTGAGCACTGGGGGGGAAAGGACAGGCAGAGGCAAGGCAACCATGGTGATGAAATTCACTAAATTTGCTGCTTTTGTTCCATCTATGGGGTTATCTTTTCTCTTTCCCCCCCACCCCGGAACAAATTATAAACACTTGAACTCTTACTACTTGATCTGTTATTTAAGTCTGTTTCTGGTGCCATTATCATATTACTTCTTTTCTCTATCAGGCCAGGTTTCAGTAGTCCTTGGGTAGTAGTCTAAGACTTAGTTTGAGCTGACCCAGGTTTACTTTACTTCTTCTGTACCTTTTTTTCTATCTGCTTTTGTTACATCAAATCATTAATTTTCAAGGTTTTAATAAATGAAGTTTTTGTTGGGACAATTGCATTGTTAAAGCAGTTTCTCAATATTCTTGTGTTGTAAAGTGAAAATATGTTGTATTTCAGTGCTGTGTGTTTATATTTTAACTGTGTGTAAGTACAAGGAGGTACATATAAGCAGAATAAAAGGAATCTCTTTATGTAAACAGCCCCCGTATTCAATACTTGAAGAAATGCTTAGTTTTCTAGGTCAGTTGCATAAGAACAGACTTCTTCCAATGTTATAATGAATTCTATGGTTTTCTATGTCAGATCAGATTTGTGATGTCATAATTGTAACTCGCACTAGGGGTAATGTTTATTGTCTTTAGACAAATAGTTTTCAGACACATAAGAAGGAATTTCTTGTTATTGAGAGCACTAATTAAAGCAGAAGTTGTTTTAAACTCAAACCGGGTTTTTCACTGATGAAATATTGATTGTCTAGACTTGTGGATTAAAAATATTTCCCATTACAGGCTCAAGAACTGCTTGTTAATTGTTAAAGGGGGGAAAAAAAAAAAAGTCATCTATTCTCTCACTGCCCTTTTTTGATGTATGTGCAAGGTTTGGGAGACTGGTGTCTAAAACTTGCTTGAAATCCCTTCAGTTCCGTTTAAAACGGGCTTCAGGCTTCCTGGCCCAGTTTAATGAAGCCAAGCAGTTCATTCCTGTCTGTTTGCCTTCAGACATGATATAATTCTACTTTAATTAGACAGGAATTGTTTTCCTTAAAAAAAAAACAACAAACAAACAAAAAACAAACAACACCTTCTGATTTTAGGGAAAAGTTTATCACCACTTCTTTAAACTAATGAAAATTTTTTGTTGCCAGCAAATGTGAATGTCACGTTCTTAAATGGTCCTAATAAACATGCATCCTTAAAACTAAATACACATAAGCAGATATATTACTGAAATCTTATGCTTTTCAAGAAATGCAAAGAACAAATAAATTTCTTGTTGTTCTTTTTCTTCTTTCAGGTGATAATAGTAACCACCTCTCCAAGCTCAACTTTTGTACCCAACATCCTTTCAAAATCCCACAACTATGCAGCAGTTACGAAACTTGTCCCAACATCAGTCATTGCCTCAACTACCCAAAAGCAGCCAGTGGTTATAACTGCTTCTCAGTCCTCTTTGGTCAGTAGCAGCAGCAGCAGCAGTAGCTCTTCCACGCCCTCCTGTACCGCAAATACTATTGCTGTGACTGCTGTAGTATCATCTACACCGTCAGTGGTTATGTCAACAGTAGCACAAGGTATGGCAATAACATTATATTTATAAAAGCTCTTTCACTAATGAGTTGGACTTTGTTTTGAGAATAACATAGGGGACGTGCACTTATGTCTACATGTGATAAGTAAAGCACAGGAGACGTGAAAGAAGTCTATTGACGAAACTAATCCAAGGTCCTCCACAAAAGTTCTTGTTGAACTCTTTTCCTCTTTACTTCAACAATTAGTGTGCAGATCCTCTTTTTAAAGAGAATGTGGTGAGATGGTGGGGCATAGCTTTTTATTTTGAAAAGATTTTACCTGCAGCATTGAACCTCTGTAGCCTCAAAATGGCTTTGGGAGCTGTGTCTGATGCATGGGAAATGGATGTTTCTAATCTTTGATGATGAGTGCTTCCCTTAAAGCTTGATTTACAAAAACATGCAAAGTTAACATCAAATAAACACAACTTATGCTTGACGTGCCCAGTCTTTAGTGGTAACTAATCTCAGTGACAATTCTGAAAGGTAGAGAAGTGTTTACCCCTTTTTATCTTGTATTTTATCAGCATATCAGTTTTCAAGTCCTTAAAAATTAAGACCTGAGTGGGCCTGAATTAAAATTCTGAGTTTCTGATTTCTAATTCCAACTCTATATGCTACCTTGACTGATTCGGCTGCACAGCCGCTAGCTAACATTTGGACGGGAAGCTGTGGATGGGTGAAAGGGCCTCCATGACCAACACTTGAACAATAAATACTATGCCTGACAATTACAAGTGTCACATGGCAATTTTTCCTGGTCCGTATTTTCTGTTCTTGTTCTGGAAAAAGTTGAGCAACCAAATCAAGGCTGAGGAGGTATTTTGCCTTCCATCCTGCTTATATTAATCAGGTCCTGGAGATATTTATCTACAGAGCACAAGGGTTTACAGCAGAATTTCACATTGAACTCTGGATTTTTAGTTGGGTTTGATTATGGAAGAGGCTATAATTCTAAAATACATTAGGTGGAATATCTCTTTAACAGTTTTTTCTCAAGACTATCAGTGTCATTGCAGAAGTCGCTGGTGAAATGTTTTGTGATGTAAACTGATAATCACTCCAGATGTGGGAAAGTTAAATTCGTGAATGAAAACAGCTGACCAAGAAAATGGAGAAACTGTCTTAAATGGTGCAGTGAGAAAAGGGTTGCTTATTTAGATTGCCGGAATTGCAGTTTATTATGATTTCTATCATTATCACTTCCATCTTTATATGTAGAGGAGAAATAAGAGAGGACTTTTTCCTTGCCATTTTCCACTACTGCTGGGACTTGGTTAAAAACTGCCTTTGTAAGACATGGACTTTATGTTTGTGTTTTTTGGTGCTTCTGGATGTGCAGTTTAGAATTATAGATGAAGCCAAATTTTGCTGGAAATGTTGTGACAACTATGTAAGGGAATGACAGAAATAAATATTAAGATTTGTTTGGGAACTTTGTCTTTCCATCTTACTGCAAGTTTGGTTTAATTACTTCATTACGTGTAAGATCACCTAACCTATCAGCACAAAACCTCTGTTCCACAGTTTTCTAAATTACATACCATTACTTGATTCATTCTTTTAAAAGAACATTGTCCTAACAGATACTCCTTTCTAATGTTGATGGGTTTGATATTTGTCATTCTCATATCCTAAGGTTTTGTAGTCATGATTTTAACTATAAATATTTTGCTTTCTTGAGGCTTAAAGATCAGGCTTTGAAAATATTTGTGAATTATTTGTACTACAAAAGGTGCAGGAAGCAGACTAGGATTGTGGTCTTCCCATTAGCTGCTGTTCTGCTGCCACATTGAAAGTCTGTACAAAGCTCCCCTGCCTCTGAACAGAGCGCTTCTGCGACGTGGGAGCTTTTTTTATATCTGTGCCTCTTTCAGTGGTAAAGACAGTTTAAATGCAAAAGCATTTAAGAAATTGTAATACTTTTCTTTTGTGGTGCACTGTTCAATCTTTAACCATTTACTCTTCCACAGGTGTGTCTACGTCGGCAATTAAAGTTGCCTCTACCAGACTGCCTTCCCCAAAAGGTTTGGTTGGGAGTCCAACTCAGATCTTAGCACAGTTTCCCAAACAACATCAGCAATCCCCCAAACAGCAGCTGCACCAAATACAACAGGCCCAACAACAGCAACAACAACAACAGCAACAACAGCAGCAGCAACAGCAACAACAACAGCAGCAGCAGCAACAGCAGCTGGTGCAGTCTTCTGTAGCTCAACAGCAGCCGCAGCAATCTCAGTTGCCACCTGGCATCAAGCCCACCATTCAGATCAAACAGGAATCAGGTAGTTGGAGTTAATCTTGGGTCATATTGCTCGTTGGTCTAACCACAACTCAAGAAAGTAGGGCAGAATTCTGCCCCAGAATGTGCATGGGGAGAGATCATTAAGGCATAATTACTTGAGTACAGGATTTGGCATTAAAACTGGATATAAGTAGATACGAAGGATGTTTCAATGTTTTCAGCTAACAATAATTGAAGAATTTGGTTCTGCTTCTCTTCTTGTTTGGTTCAGGTGTACAGACCATGTTTTAGGAATAAATGTTTTATCTTTAGAGATTGAAAGGTATGTAAGTATCTTCAAAAGTTATGTGATTGCCAACCTGGAAGACACCGGTTTTCTGAAGATCCAAGAGCTGTTCAACTGTATCAACTGGAAAAATGAGTTAATCCATGTTTTAATTCTATTCTTGGGTCTAGAAATCAAAACCTACTCTTGAAGTACTTGTCAAAACAAATACAGTTAGATCTGGGACTGGAAGTTGGACTGGATTCTTTTTGTAACATTGATTCATTCAGTTGACTTTGGGCAAGTCGTGTAATTTTTCTGTGTTGGCTTTACTCTGCTGTAGAATGCAGTTCTTCGTAAGATTTAGTAAGAAGTAATGCTTGCAAAGTTATCTAATTCGAAAGGAAAAAGTGCTATAAAAGTGCAAAGTATTTTTATATCCATATTTTATATTAATCACGTCAGTAAAATTATTATTTTACATAGAGAGATCAAAGAATTAAAATAGACCGTACAATGAAAAAATAAACAGCCCTACTGCTGTCCTTTGGTAAACTTCCTTTTGGATTATAGGAGCATTGCCTAAGAAAATACCCACTAATGAAGACAGATAAGAGGCCTCCATCCTCCAGTCACTGAACAATATTTGATCAATATGAGCTTCACTCCTTGCCTTCTTCCATGGATTTAGACTCAGTGTTCTTTTTAGTTAAAGTTTCTTTGGAAATACCATCTGATACCTATTCTTTCTTGAAGATGTGAATCCATTTTCAAAGAGACTTTGTTTTTTATCCAGTTTTGTGTCTGGATGATGCAAAGGCTCCATTTTATCTTTCCTAACTTCAGATAGTTCATTATTTAAGTTTGGAGCTTGTTTGCTCCATGCTGCTTTTATAGTCAACACAGAAAGAAGAAAACCTCTCTGGAGGATGTTTCACGTCCCGAGTGGACAGAATTGTTCACCTAGAAATATTTGTGGACAAATAAAAGTGCCTACATTTAGATGGGCTTAATTTAGGTTGGGTGTTTCATGGCATTTGATCAACACAATGCAATGCATATACCTCATCATGGAACGTAAGATGCAAGTGTCCTGGATATACTTTTGAGCAGATGACATGAATCTCCTGGTTTGCAACTGAGAAGTGAATCTCACAGAGGTCCCCTTCCACTACACAAATGGAGAGAGAGGGAGCAGAATCCTCTCTGTGTTAAGGTGTTCCTCGTCCTTTCTTCTTGCTGATTCTACTCAGAGCTTGTTTCAGCCCAGTTCCTTTGTGGCTTCAAGATAACCAACAATTAAAGAGGAGAGAGAGCAATTTACTTAAGGCAGCCTTCCCTAGCCAGTGTCATAGTTGCTTCCTTATGCCCACAAATACTCTTTGTGCAGAAAGCTTTTTTTAATTTATTCAGTGGGATGAAATTCAACTGGGCTAATTAAGACATATTAGAATTTACAGACTAAATTGATGAAGAAGTGTTTCACTTTTAGATGGTTCGTTGTATACGAACCACTTCAGTATTGGTTGTAACCTGTTGACTCCTGGGAAATATTCTATTTTTTTAATTGTGGAACAGAAGAGGTTAAAAATCACTACAATGAATCAATGTAAAGGAATCCCATGCCTCACTGGGAGTAGCTAGGCATTGAAACAGGCACATAAAAGGCAAAGATGATGACTGTCTTATTTGCAAAACAAAAAAAAAAACCTTAAGCAAAAAAGCCCAACCCAAACAACAAAAAAAATTCTTTTCAGGATCAAGAATACACGGGCTCAGAAGAGAAGCCTTGTGAGGCTACTTGCCCACTAGGGCTTGGTCTGAGAAAGCATTTCAGAAAGTAACTTTTCGTGCCTGTATTTTAACAGTGACCTTTCTCCTTTCCTAGGTGTTAAAATAATCACTCAACAGGTGCAGCCCAGTAAAATCCTTCCCAAACCAGTTACAGCGACCTTGCCCAGCAGTAGCAATTCACCTATTATGGTGGTTAGCAGTAATGGGACTATCATGACAACTAAACTGGTCACTACTCCCACTGGTAAGTTATGGCTCTGAGAAGGGAAGGGAGGGTAAACCCAGACATACAGGTGATCATACATGGTTTATTAGGGTAAAAAAAAGCACCACTTCTCTCTTGTGAACAGTGAGCACAACACCACATTCACAATCCTGTTGATATTTATTCTAGATTAGGATTTTTGCACTGAGCGCTCTTTTATTCCTTTTACGGTCTTTTTGAATTGGTACACAAAAATATGATTGTTCATTCCCCTCTGGGTATGTTTTAAAGGAAGTTTTCTTGCAGCTTATACTGATACTTTGCACTTCTGTGGCACCTTATATTAGACAATTTACATTAATTTAACTTTTTAGGTATCTTAGGTCAGCATCATTCCTGTTTTACATATATATGGACTTTAAAAGACAGGCGACTTGCTCATAGTCCTGCAATGAATTTATAAAAGGACCAGCAAATTGAATATTAAACTCCCATTGCTTTTCTAGAGATCTGATTGTGTTTGTTTTCTTACTGGTTAAAGATCAGAAATAATGCAGACTATTCAGATTGTGAACTTGTATGAGGAAAGCTTGAAAGGCAGCTTTATCCTAGTTTTCAGAAAACTCTAGCTTCCTGATTGATTAGCATGGGTTGGGAATATTAGCATAAGCTAATGGTTAATATTCTTTTTTTAACTTTTGAAGTACTTCACAAAAACAATCTTAAATACATTTAAAAAAAAAAGTCGAGCAGTTTTGCAGTTCATTTAATTGGTAAAACCTGTATTGTGCTCTCTTGGATTTGGACACATCGCTTTCTGGTTATAACTAACTGTTTTGCTTTGTGATCTTTAGCAATTAAGGGCTGTAGTGCACTATCTGCAGCAGTACAAGCAGAAGGGAATTACAATGTTTGCGTAGTTGTTGACTCATATTATTTTGAGCAAATTTCTTTTGTGGACTCAGTTCTGTTTTCATTCTGAGAAAGGAGTAGGTCTGAAAAAAAACAGCATTTATACCATGTCATGAGGTTTCTTTTGTACTGCTAAATCCCTAAAATTGCATTATCATTGTGAGTTATATTTTTCTCTTAGAGTGATATTTAGACCAGTCATTGGTGCTGTTCTTTATAAACAACTTGTCATATAGGAGAAGTGACAGTATGGGTGTCTTTCAAGAGAGGAAGGGATCAGTTCTGGTAGTGTCATCAGATGCCGAACTTTTGGGCATCTAAGGGAGCGAGTGGCAAACATACAGGCAGAATCTAAACACCTATTGAAAATTAAAATCTTAGGCGCAAGGGCGTGAGTTAAAATATGGCACTCATGGAACATTTGGTAAAATACTTCAGAAGACTCTTAAATTTATTTGAAGTTGGTATATACTTGAATATCGCTCTGCGGGTTTAAAAAGTACTAGGAGAATTGTAAAGGGTGGTAATAAATTGCAGTGTGGGGTCTGTTTGAATGAAATCTAATGCTTTTTTCCTAAACTAACTTTTTGTTCCACAAATACTAGTAGAGGATCATGTTATAACAGTGAACTTTCTTCTTCTGTCTTTAAAACAGGAACTCAAGCAACATATACGCGGCCAACGGTTAGCCCCTCTATAGGGGCTCGGATGGCTGGAACTCCAGGGGCTGCTACTTATGTGAAAACTACAAGTGGTAGCATCATTACCGTGGTACCAAAATCGCTGGCTACGCTGGGAGGGAAGATTATCAGCAGTAATATTGTTTCTGGTAGGCATATGAGTACTTTGATACTAAGTTTTATTCCAAAAGTAACTTTGGACTTGGTCTAATTGTTCAAGGCTTTTCTGTGGGTTACATGCTCAAATAATTATTAGGACCTTTGTTGGAGAAGGAGGTTAATTCAGAAGAAAAATAGCTGAGGACGAAGAAGAAAATAATGGGTAGAAGTTATGGAGTTAAGTGTTCTTAAGGATTGCAGTAGTTCTTGTGTTTAAGAAGGAAACACCCAATGTGAAGGAAGCCTGGGAGGAAAAGAGGAGAACTACTGTATTGTCCTCTGAGCAGGCAGAAGAATCAGAAAACTGTATCATCCCAAATTTAAAGCAATTTATAATCTGGATGTTGCCCTTTTCTATTCCACCGTGTGTCCAAAACCAGAATAAGAATGAACCATGTATGTTAAATTCAGCTGCGCAGTCCCCACCTTATCTTGATTTCTTGTATCAGTGACAGTCTCTTTCTCTTACCCCGTGTTCTAATTTAAGTTTTTCTTCCCAGCCTCACACGGACCAGCCTCGATGCTCACTGCCAGTACAGCCTCTAAACCTGGGGTCTCTTTAGGACCAGGACCAGGCACGCTCACACTAGTCACAATTTCTTAGTATCCGTTTTGGACTTTTAACAGTGCTAACGCAGAGAATGCTGCTGCGTTTCCTAGCTAGGCGCACATGTGCAGCAAGATTTGCTGGGTCTGTTCATCCTGTCTAGTAATATCTTTAATTTACTTGGTGGTCCCGCTGTTGGCGCTTATCAAAGACGTGACATGGCACCAGCCAGCTCCTGTCACCAGAAGGTGCTGCACAAGCTATCCAGTAAACCTGCTCTGGGGTGTAGTCTGGTCGAGGTACCTCAGTTTTTCACATCCTCATTTCTACAAAATGATATTTAGGGCTGATACAGTAGCTTCTTTAGGAACAAGTAACTTTTTTAGCCTGTTGTGTGCATGATGAGTTGTTAAGAAGATTTGTAGATCTGCTAGCAAGTTTGTACACAAATGCAAGTATTACTTTGCTGAGCACCAGCTAATGTGGGGAAAACCTTGTCTGGTCTTGATAATAATGATTGTCCTGAAACACCACAAGTTTGGAAAGGATGCCTGCTTTCTTTGTTGTTGTTTTGTGGTGGGTTTTTGGGGGGTTGGGTTTTTGGAGGGTTTGGTTTTTTGTTATTTTGGGGGGTTTTTTGCTAAGGGAGCAGTCTTTTGATGCCTCTGCAAGTCACTAAAATTAAGTACATTGTGATCTTGTCTCAGCATGTCTTCCCTTTCCCAGAATTAGTAGAATTATTGATCTGAAATATGTAGTGAAGTATCTACAGGCATGACTAATGGGTGGAAGGTAGTGAGGGGAATCCTCGGGTTTGCAGCTCTGCTGGGACCGAGTGGTACTTTCTTCAAGGAGA
Source organism: Burhinus bistriatus (assembly GCA_013397275.1). NCBI lineage: Eukaryota > Metazoa > Chordata > Aves > Charadriiformes > Burhinidae > Burhinus > Burhinus bistriatus. Next base: position 35,969 of record VYXH01007627.1, read on the forward strand.
AGGTGGAAGGTGTTGATAAAAAGCTGTCTGAGTAGATACTGAAATAGCAGTCTGATAACACTGATGACTTAGTATCGGTGTGCGTACTCTGGTAGACTGTGAAGGGCTGACCAGAATTACCTGTCACTGCAGGTAAATAAAAACCTGATACAAGGAATGAAACTAATTAAATACTGAGAGGGGAACAGAAATAACCAACACAGCTCTTCAAAAACAACTAAAAAAAGACACACACACCCCACTTCTAAACTCAACTTTTAAGAACCGATTGTAAAACAATAGCACATTTTTCTTTTTCCTTCTCTCAATCCACCACTCATCGCTTGTATTACAACAGTTTAGTGCCAGAAAGAGCTGGTATTTCTCTTGATTGGAGATACGTTCTTGGTACGTAGATTCTTCTAGAGTGGTTATCTGTGGAAGAATATTTGTCTGTGCAAATAGGACCTTCAGTGGGGTAATAGTGGTGTCCTTATCCCTCCCGAATTCTAGCCTTTGAAAAGTTGGACACATTAGCCTGAGAAAGCTGTATAAGTCTGCTCTGTAATTTATAAGAAGGGGCTGACTATCCTAATATAGAATAAATTACTCTGTCCTGGGCATGTCTGTTTTTACTGTAGGTGAAGGATTTATGGAGTGGGTATCTGATGTTTATATGTTGAGTTGGGTGATGTAAATTCCCATGCCAGATGCCTTTTTTTTGTTTGTTTGTGTTTTGTTGTTGTTGTGATGTCAGTTTTAAATACAATGATTCCTGTATAGCTCACCGACTTCTACAGTGGAAGGAAATGCACATGTGATAAACCGCACGTTATTTTTTTTTCCCCATAAAAATTTAGGAACTACAACCAAAATCACTACAATTCCAATGACATCCAAACCCAATGTGATTGTTGTGCAAAAGACTACTGGAAAAGGAACCACAATTCAAGGGCTTCCAGGCAAAAATGTTGTCACAACGCTGTTGAACGCTGGGGTAAGTAAGAGTTTCAAGTCTCGAATCGATAGCCAAGTGACAGGCTATGTGGTGGCTGCTGCATTCATTCTGCTAAAGTCCCTATTAAAAGCAAACTATGCATGAGCACCTTAACAGATACAGCATGCCTTGATGTCAAGGATGTTTGAAAAGCAAGTATATTTTGCAGGATATGAAAGATGCTTAAAACCACTCAAAGTTAAAGGAAAATAAAAACTTTTGAGCTTGCCTTTTTTTCCCTGGTTAATCATTTTGTAGTCCTGAAGGGATTAAGTAGAAGAAAATTGCCAGACTCTTACCTTGTTTGTGCTCTAGTGAGAACCACGGTTCTGTGTTACAGACTTGCGTCTCCAACTGTTTATCTTTTGGATGTAAAGGGCGGAAATAAACTGTACCTTCACAGTAAGGGTACCACCTTTCCATTTATGTGGTGTGTAACACGGTAATATCCTGTACCTGAGTATTGCATAGTATTCAGGGGTTTTTTGGATAACCTGATGTGTACTAAGAGCAAAATCAAGTTTCCAGCTTCAACTGGGTTTACCTGTAAGTGCTAGTAAATAAAAATGATGAAAGTGCTTTATCTTTCTAGATAGAACTGTGAGATTTAATGCATTAATCACTTAATCCTTAAAAGTCTACTCGAGTAGCGGGCTGAGTAGGGAGGTGGTTTGGTTTTTTTTTTTAAAAACCTCTTAGGATTTTTTTTTTAAGATTTTGAACTTCCCTAATTTACAAAACTTAAAGCTGTATTTTTCACACAAGTGGAAATTTTGTGACGTTACACAGTAGGAACCACCAGAATGTGATGATATTTCTGAAACAAGTATGGTTCTTGGGATTTCCAGCAACTTGATGGGAATGGGTAGGAATACTGGGAGAACTGGCAACTAATGTTTTTTTCTCATCTGGTTTGTTACTGTGCAGAGCTGGGGGGGG
>VYXH01007627.1:37898-54359 GCA_013397275.1 Burhinus bistriatus
GGGGGGGGGGAAAGCATGCTCAGTGTCTTTGCTCTTAAGCTATCAGGAGTCTAGTTATATGTCAGCACTATTCCAAAGTAAAATGTTTCCTGTGAAACAGCTGTGAATCTGCATTTTTTTTTAATAAGTGAACTTTTAGTTTAACAAAAGAAGTCCATCCAAAGCTAATGTCTTGATCATGAGGATAATACAAAGATTTAAATATTTAAATAATTTCTTTTTAGAATCTCAGTTCAGGTTTTGTAGATGTCTCGCCAAAGTTAGTGTTAATAGGAGTGAGAAGTTTTAAAAAACATTTGCGAAGGATTTGAGGGAAGTTCCAACTTATGTGAATTCTTTGAAGCAACTTGAAAAAAACTTGTCAGTGTCTTCTAGTTAGTCTTTTTTGTTCACCCCTTCAGAGCAGCTCAAAAGGTAAAGTGATGGAAAAGGGGATTTTGGTAGCTTTTCCATTCAAAGCCTTAGAGTTTTTTGTTCTTGGTCTTTGAATGTTCTTTGTATCAAATAACGTCTAGTTGCAGCAGCAGGTTGATTTCATGGTACACATGCTCATCTATAACTGTATTTTTTTTGGAGAAGTGGGTCTCTCTGAAGAATTTCACTAAGTTAACCTGTAAACTTTGACTTCTCTACAGGGGGAGAAAACTATTCAGGCAGTGCCAGCAGGAGCAAAACCTGCTATCATCACTGCCACAAGACCCATCACAAAAATGATTGTTACACAGCCAAAAGGAATAGGGTCCACGGTCCAGCCAGCCACCAAAATCATCCCAACTAAAATTGTTTATGGTCAGCAAGGGAAAACGCAGGTACAGTGAGGACCCATTTCTGTCTTGAAATGTACCCGTACATTTTAATGGGAAGTAAATAATTTTTCACTGTGTTGCCACATTTGTTGAAGGATTAATGTCTGTCTATGTGGAATGAGACTTAGGGGTGTCGCGAGGTGACCTTGATTCTGGTTTCTTGAGCACAGTGTTCGCATTCGTTAGCTGTTTCTGGAGGCCTAGAGCAAGCCAGAAGTATTTACTAAGCCTTTTACATAGCTGAGCCTGGTCATGGCTCTAGATGCCTGTTTAAGTCTTACAGCTAATAGCTAGATCGTAAGAAATAAAGACACAGAGTCTGGACATAGGTCATCCATCAAATCTGAGGTTTTATTCAAGTTATTTTCTGGTTAATGTATGTCCAGGTTGTCCCTGCAACCTTGTGTAGTTGGTGGGGCTGTATACAGAGAATCTGGCTTATTTCTGGATGCTTTCAGTTTCAGCTTTTTCTCTGGTTTGCACTTAGTATTTAAAAGAACTAAACTTTTATCAGATATGTTATTTTGCATGTCTTGATTGTTCAAGACTCTGCTTACTGTGGGCTGCAGAAGAGAGGTGCTTGTCCTTACCAGTGCAGTGCATGCTCCAGCTCACTTGCGTAGCTTTCTCTTGTCACACCATAGCTGTATCCAGCCCTGAAAAATTACTGTCTCCAAATTACTGAGTGAGAAATACATTCTTGTGCATTGCCATTTACTTGGGCTTTGCTTGTGGTTTAATAATCAGAGCTGCTGAATTTACAGGTAGATTTTTTTTTTTTTTCGGTAAATTATGAATATTATGTAGGTCTTGTACATTGATCTATTTGAATGGCACCCTGTACTCTGATTGCTCAGATCTGGTTTTTTTGAGTGCTCTTACTATATGCAAAATTTGTCTTTCCAATTAGGTTCTCATAAAACCAAAGCCAGTGACATTTCAAGCAACAGTTGTGAGTGAACAAACTAGGCAGTTGGTGACTGAAACGTTGCAGCAGGCATCAAGAGTAGCAGAGACAGGAAACTCATCTCTCCCAGAAGTGAAAGAAGAACCACAAACCTACACCGATAGCAGCTCTTCTTCTACAGAGTCCTCCCAGAGCTCCCAAGGTGTGTATTAGTGTCACATAAAACACGAACGGACTGTCTCCCAAGCATGCTAGCTAGTTTCATATAGCTCACTGTGTCTCCTTTTAACGCAGGTTTTCACCCAGTCTGTTTGCAGTAACTGTCATTGTTCACTCCCCTTATGGCTTTATTTTTTATGAGCTATTTACTATATGCCTCCATTTCCTATGTGAAAAGGGGAGATAATGGTTTCTTGCTGGGCTCTGCCTTGCTGTTACCAGTGCTTGTGGCCTGCAGCCTGTTCCCTCTTTTTGGGGAGTCTGCCAGAAGTAGGCAGTGTAGTGGTTTTTTTGGCGCCCATGCTCTGCCACCCTCTTTCCTGAGTGTGTTGAAACATCTCTCCGCTGCATGAATGCAAGCTGTCATGTGACCAGCATAAATTTTGGTCCTTTTATAGGCACATATATCTGTATCAGGACGTATATCAGACATGCAATCCTGATGGGGATGCTGCCATGGCTTCAAGCCGTGGTACGGATGCAGCTCTTTGTGTGGTAGAGGAGGATAAATAATAGGGCATGAATACCATAAATACAAAAAACCCCATAAATAGCCTTTGGTCAGGAGTGACCATAGGGTGTATCACTGCATCAAATAAAAGCAAATGTCTCTCAGTGAAACGTGTACTTACGTGCCTTTCAGTCACCTTTTCTATATAATTGTGTAACTGTTGGTCTCTAGTGCCATGTTAAGTAAATTTAAAAAAGTTGAAGATTCAACAAACTTACAAAAAAATTTAAGAGCTGTTAATTCACAATGCTGAATACTTGTTGATCACCTGAACTGCTAAAACCTCCTGAAAAAGAGTTCAATCCAAGGCAAATTCAACATACAGAGAAACCTGCTGAACTTTGATTGTTCAAACCAAAGCTTTTACAAACAACTAAGATATAGGATGATCTTTTTGCTGGAAACTGTTCATAACATCAGCAATGTTTTACTTCAAGAGTCAATTATAATAAAAATTGAAGTGTTGCAGAAGGAGAGTATGCATCCTTGGCAGCGTTCAGAACGCTAATGGGTAATGTGTAACCTCGTCTAATTTTGAACTATAGTCCTGCTTTAAAGCAAGAAGTTGGACAAGAGACCTCCATCCCAAAATGTTACTGTGATGACTTGATATGCCTTTGTTCTTTTGCAAACAGATTCTCAGCCTGTAGTCCATGTAATTGCTTCAAGAAGTCAAGATTGGTCAGAACATGAAATTGCTGTGGACACAAGCCCTACAATAATTTACCAGGATGTATCCAGTGAATCTCAGTCGGCTACTTCCACAATAAAAGCTTTGCTGGAACTTCAGCAGACAACAGGTGTGGAAACACATGCAGTTGTTAGGGATAACTTCAAAGCTTATTACTTGCTTAAGGAACAGTTTGTAATAAGTTTTGTGATTGAAAAGCGCCCATCTTGAAGCAGCTTGATTTCTTTCTTCTTATCCTGCAACAGTTTGTTTGAATCTAATGTTCACTATCTCTTTAATTAAACTTTTGTATTTATATTGGAGGTTTATTTTATTGTGGAGGTTTATATGTTGGAGGTTTACTTTGTTTTTCTTTTCTTCTAAAGCAGTGAAGGAAAAGTTAGAATCAAAGCCAAGGCAGCCTACCATTGACTTGAGCCAAATGGCTGTCCCGATCCAGATGACACAGGAAAAGAGGCATTCTCCAGAAAGTCCTTCAATTGCTGTAGTGGAGTCGGAATTAGTTGCTGAATATATCACAACTGGTAAGTGACTAAGGTAGTGTGATGGTGGGTTTGCACTTGAAGTCTGAGGACTTGATTTTGGAGTTTTCTTACAATGGGTTTCATTTTTGTGTTTTCACTATAATTTGCTGTAGAGGAAATGATTCTTTTCTTCCACTCTTGAGAGCCTGTGCAGGCCACAGAGATTGTATCTACTTTTCTGGGGCATGGTGGAGAATGTTTCGAACTGAAACAAAGGGTTGTTGCTTCAAGACATCCTAGTTGAACAGATTTTCTGTTCCCTGATCTGATCGAGAGGACAGGCTGTCCCACTGGTCCTTAAGGAAAATGTCTAGTAAGGAAAAAGTAGAAAATGAAGTTACAGGAACTGTGTACTATTTTTTGTACATACCGAGAGGAGTCAGACTTTGAGTTAGTTTAACCCATATTTGCAAAATGTTACTTGCTTACCAGGACTAAGTGAGTTTTTAAGCCAGGTGTGCGTTTAGCATCCTAATGTAGTCCCCAGGTCCTTCATTTGCTAGCAGGCTTTGAACTGATAAATTTGCACTTTTTAAACAAGTAAATTATTCAAATTGAAATTATGGTTGGAATTCACTCTTAACTTTTGAAGCTTTTGACTCCTCCTGTCTGGCTGTCCATTTTGTTTAAGTCCTTGACTCCCTTGTCTCTCTCATGCTCCCTGCTACCCCAGAAGACTAGGCGTGAGCCACTTCGCGTACATACATGAGAGAATCAAATGATCTGTTCTAAATTTTAATTTCCTAACCCCACATTATTGGTCTCCCTGCTTTATTTGGAAAATGAAAGCAAAAGCGTGTTGAAAATCTGCATTGGAAAAGAGCAATAAAACTTGATTATATTAAATTGCATAAGTACATATCTGTAACTCCAGTGTTTATAGTGTTAAATGTCTAATCTTATATTTTCATTTTTCATTTTCTTGCTCTGTACCTCCTCCCCTCGCTTCCATCCCTTGTATGATCTAAATTTAAGTTGTGTGAAATTGGAACTGGGGGTTATGTTATTGTTATTCTTTTAAATAACACTTACTGTATCTGGCTTCAATTTTGAATGTTTGAGTCATGCTCCCTTGGATCTCTTAAACTCAAAAGTACACTAAATAGTGTTAAAGCGGTCTCCAATTAACAGTCCGTTATCTTCACTGACACAGACACTTTGCACTGAGCTTCTATTCAAGGTTCCAGTTTTTGCTGGGTCTTGCTGTAAAAGTTGATGTAAAATAGGGCCCTTTGCAGAGAGGACGGGAAGTTACAGTCGGTGTCTCTGTGGACTTAAGTCCTTCTCTGCAGCTTACAAGCCGTACAAAGTACAAAAGTTGAAAATTTCCTTGAGCTATGATTACTATTTGAAATACTGGGATTTTTATAAACCTTGAGTTGATGTACAGGAGTCTACCAGAGAAATGCAGGCTGCTGTGAGTTGACTAGCAGCAGTTTCTGCTACAGCACAAATCTGGTTATTTTGCTCTTAGATTTTTGTCCCTTCCCCCAGTTTCTGTGAACGCAGCCAGGGAATGCAGGTAATTGAGTTTTTCTTTTTTGCGCTTCTCAGGATTCATCAGTAATCCGCATGGCTATATTTTCTGCTAAAAATTCAGTAGTAAGATAGTAAACAGCCTATAATTTGGTGAGAAATGTCCTGCATGCGCCTGGATCAAAGGATTAGGCACACTTTAATCTATATGGGAGCTGGGATTCAGCATGGGCTTCCTCGTGAGATGAAGGGAGCGGTTCACACATCTTAGTGTCACCGTTTTTTGTCTGTCTGCAGACTCAGGAAGACAACACTGTATTGGTTCACATTCGGAAGAATATCTACACAACCATATAGGTTAGAAACTTTATTTTTAAATGAAGTTTTCAATTGTGCAGGAACTGTTGGGGGATATCCACGACGGATCTGGCACAGCATGCAGGCCGGTATTGGTACAATCCAACTCCTTTCTTGGAGTGGGAAAGTAAAATTATCATATTAATTCAAAATATGACCTTTCTTTTAACTTTCAGGAAGGTCGCTAGAAACTTTTTAAGTTTTAAGTAACGTTACAACTGAATTTAAACTTTGTTTGTTTTCCTTCAGTTATTAACTATTTTGTAACTCAAAAGTTAATTAACGCAAATACATATTAGTATGGACAGGCATAAAGTAATTTGGATTCATGTCTTATCAGTGACTGCAATATAGAATGGTTTGTGGTTGGTTTTTTTTTTCTCAGCAGGAGATCGTTTCTCTGTCAATCCACTATTTAATTACAGAGCCATCACCACAGCTCCATAACTCATGCTGGATCTGTTCTAAAAAGTGACATAGACCCATGACAAGGTCTCCATTTTTTGGTCTGTGATTTCTGATCAACCTCACTTGCTTTCACAATACCCAAACATTTTCTAATTGCTAATCTTTCAAATTTAGCCTGTGCTCTGGAGAGTATTTCTTGCAGTTTATCAGCGGTAGCAACTCAGTGAGCAAGGCTTACTGTTCTTAATTGCAGTCAATTGTGCAGGTGCTTTTAAGAGTGTGAAAACCACAGAATGACTTGTGCTCTACAGTGTTATGCTGGTGCTATATAAAGAACCCAGCTGAAAATCGAGTATAAATACTGCTTGCAAAGTTGGTCTGATGGGAGAGGGAGGCCGGAGGAGGTTTGGACCAAGCGTGATTACTTAGGAGACAGAGACAAAAGCAAAACCCCTGAGTTGCTACTTTAAGAGGCTTCTCAGAACAGATGTACGCTTTAAGGTTGAAGCTAGCATACAGTAAAAGATGTTTTTCATACTCAGGTCTTTGTTTCACTCATATATGCTTTCAGTTGAAGCTTAAATGCAAAGCAAATAGTTGAAGTTACAGCAGTTACTTCTGGAGAAGTGCCACTGACCTCTTTACTTTCAGTCAGTCATCGGTCCCAGCCCCACCAGCAGTCATCTCAGCCCCAGAGGACTCTGCTGCAGCATGTGGCTCAGTCGCAGACAGCAACGCAGACTTCTGTTGTGGTGAAATCTATCCCCGCATCCTCCACAGGCGCAATTACCCATATCATGCAGCAGGTTGTACCCTTTCTTTTCCCAACAGTCTATAAACGGCAGTAGGTTATATGAATTCTGTAGGACCAGGGCTTGTTCTGAATGAATATGTCGTGTTGCTGCCACTGAAAATGCAAAGTGTTAAGGGCAAATTAATAACAATTTTAATACTGCCTGTTTTGATGGTGAGGGCGGTGGGATGAAAGAGAAGCGGGTAATGAGATCGCTTGAGACTGTTAAGTAAGAGGTATTAACAGCCACTGTGGGAAAGACAGTGCTTCCTAGATGAGTTCTTGCTGTCTGTATGTCATCTCTTCAACAGCATATGTCGTATTGCAGGGGCCTAGGCTCTTTAGATTATCGTGTTAGTGTAGGGGCATGAGGGACGAAGCAGAATCTGGTCACTACACAGGGCACACAGTGTCTTTTTCATTTGAGGGCTTTAGTTTGTGAATAGGCAAACTTCTCTGAAGGAAAAAATAAGATCGTATTTAGACCAGTACTGTGAGGATCCCAAACACTTGAAACAAACTGTTGCTTGTGGTGAAATCTTACTGAAGCCACTCGGATGCCGTTGTTCAAGACGTTCTCAACTCTACAGTGCTTTAACTTCTAGGAACCTCAGCTGTGGACCAGGACTGTACTGCATTAGGGTTATAATCGCGCTTCAGAGAGTGTAGTTTCACAGGTGTTTGAGTAGGCTGCTTCATCTTGCTAAGGCCATTTACTAATACATTTATACCATGGTATACAAAGCATAGTAAAGTAGATCTCTTGCTCCCTCGAATCCCTCAAAAAATCAAAACAATGTTTGTGCAATGCCCAAGGAAAATTGCAGTAAAATTTTGAGGAAGGAAGGAGAAGAGAGGTTCTCCACTGAAACAGACTGTAGGTGTATGGGGAATCACAGAATCACGGAATTTTCAGAGTTGGAAGGGACCTCTAGAGATCATCTAGTCCAACTCCCCTGCTGACGCAGGAATGCCTACAGCATATTACTCAGGACTGCATCCAGGTGGATCTTGAAAATCTCCAGAGAAGGGGACTCCACAACCTCCCTGGGCAGCCTGTTCCAGGGCTCGGTCACCCTCACCGTAAAGACGTTTTTCCTTATGTTTGAATGGAACTTCCTGTGTTCCAACTTGTGCCCGTTGCCCCTCGTCCTGTCCCTGGGAACCACTGACAAGAGTCTGCCTCCATCCTCCTCCAACCCACCCTTTAGATACTTGTAAGCAAGAATAAAGTCTCCCCTCAGCCTTCTCTTCTCCAGGCTAGAGAGTCCCAGCTCTCTCAGCCTTTCCTCCTAAGGGAGGTGCTCCAATCCCCCAGTCATCTTTGTTGCCCTACGCTGGACTCTCTCCAGTAGTTCGCTGTCTCGCTTGAGCTGGGGAGCCCAGAACTGGACACAGTATTCCAGTTGTGGCCTCACCAGTGCCGAGTAGAGGGGGAGAATGACCTCCCTCGACCTACTGGCCACACTCTTCCTTATGCAGCCCAGGATTCCGTTGGCTTTCCTGGTTACAAGGGCACATTGCTGGCTCATGGATAACTTACTATGTACCAGGACCCCCAGATCCTTCTCCTCAGAACTGCTTTCCAGCAGGTCCACCCCCCAGCCTATACTGGTGCCTAGCATTGGGAGGGAGCTACAGAAGAAATCATGGAGAAGATGACTAGGCTCTCAAGTGGCAGAACAAGAATTTATTGTGCGGAGAGACTCGGGCTTTAATGAGGAGCTACTGGTTCAACCACCTGCTGCTTCATACCCAACTGCCATGCAACCTTAGGGGCTTTGAACCTTAGTCTGACACATGTGAGGGCTACATAATCTCCACTGAGGATTAGTTAGGCAGTTAACGTCACGTAGAGATGTACCAGATTTTAACATGATAAAAATAGCTATTGGTTGCTTACGTGTTGTGGAATCTCTGTGCAAAGGTATCTTTTTATACGTGAATTGGGAGTCTGTTATGATAAAATAAGTTAAAGTAGTCTAGTTGAAACATTAAAAATTATTTTTAGGTTGTGTATTCTTATAATTTATATTTCTCTTTACTAACTTGCTCTAACTTCTTCTTATTAAGGCCTTAAGCAGTCACACTGCATTTACCAAACACAGCGAACAACTTGGAACTGAGGAAGGAGAAGTAGAAGAGATGGACACCTTAGATCCTCAGACTGGCCTGTTTTACAGATCTGCCCTGACACAATCGCAGGCACAAAAACCACAAAAACTGAGTCAGCCGCAGCTGGAACAGACTCAACTGCAAGTGAAAACTCTGCAGTGTTTCCAGACTAAGCAGAAGCAGACAATCCACCTGCAGGCCGATCAAATCCAGCACAAACTCCCACAAATGCCCCAGCTTTCTATAAGACATCAAAAGCTAACCCCCCTGCAGCAAGAGCAAGCACAGACCAAACCAGATGCACAGCACCCCCCCCACCACATGGTGGCCAAAGAAAGGCAACTCCCTACCTTAGTGGCACAGCCACAGCAAACTGTAGTACAGGTGCTGGCAGTAAAAACCACGCAGCAGCTGCCCAAACTGCAACAGGCACCAACGGCACAAAAAATCTACGTGCAACCCCAACCCCCCCAGAGTCAAATGCAGCTACCTGCCTCTTCAGAGAAACAGCCAGCAAGCCAGGTAACGGAATATTGATAGCATGCAAAAATACACGTCGCTGTTCAAGGAAAAAAAAAAAAAAAATTAAAAAAAAAATAATTTCGAAACACCAACCCTGTCGCTGTAGCAGTGTTTTGTCCTGGCAAGAGAGAACTCCTCATTCCGCTGGTATTAATTACCCCATCAGAAGGTTGACACTAGGAAAGAGAAGCACATGTTACAGGGGAAAAATCCATAGAGCTCACAAACGTGTTTTGTTGGACAGTTTTTATGAATTTCTGCCACCACTGGTGCACGGAATTTTGTCCCTAATTATTTTCTTTTAATTTTTAGATATGACACGTTATTAATTTCCGTTCCCGTAGCACTTTTTATTTCTGTGGAAATAAAGATGAATACACTGCAGTCTCCTGAGGCTCTCCATTGTACGTCTTCCTTTGTAGTTTACATCTTCCTGAAATGATAATGGCTTTCGTGTACAGGAGTAAATTGATATTCCTTGGGAGGGGAAAAATGTAAAGACCGAGGAACATGGAGGAAAAAAACCTCACATTTTAACTAACTCCAGAAAAGTACAAGTTTTTGGTTTTTTTTTTTTTTTTTTTGGCCCTTTCAGGAATACATGTGAAAACAAGAGGGTTAACAAACTTCACACGGGGATGTAAATCCCAAAGGAAAACAAGGCTGCTGTGGTATTGTACTGCTACAATCCTTATCTAGCAGCCTAAAAAGCTGCTTTTCCTCAGGCTTCAATTAACTGTTACCATATCATTGCTAATTCCTTTGTTAAAACACTGAGTTTCAACTGTCTTCCTAATAGCAAGTATGTTGTTTGTACCATACTGTCCTTGGAAATATTGATTAGATTTTCAATTAAAAAAATTAATAATCTAGCTGTAACATGCACAACAAAAATTTGATTTTCAGGTGCAGCATCCAATTATAACGCAAGGATCCACTGTTACAAAGATAACTTTTGAGGGGCGTCAGCCTCCTTCTGTTTCAAAGGTAGCAGGTGGCAGTTCGGTGCCCAAACTGGCATTGCCGGTTACCAGCCTATTTCCCACGCAGGCATCCGCGAAGACAGCGGTAGTGGATACTTTGAGAGTGTCTATGGTGGAAGCTCAGATTGATTCAAACCTAGAACGTACGATAGTGGATCCCCCAAACAAGGCCATGTCCACTAGTAAACTCGCTAGCGAAGCAGAGTCGTCACCTTGTACCCAGGTGCCGAGGGGGACTGCAGTAGGGATGACGGCAACTTCCATCCCCCAGCAACAGACACGTACAGAATCCAGTTCAAGTCCTCCTGCTGTCGGTCCTACTTTAACAGAGAGGAAACTCGATGCACAAGGAATGCCTACAACAAACCAGTTTATACACATTCAGAGTATATCACAAAAGAAAGCTGAAGAGAGTTCATCAGAAATTGTTATCCAGGTAAGAGAAGACCAGAGCAAATAAGGCAAAGCTTGAGCAGAACAAACTCATGTCTAGTGTGATGATAGCAACTGAACGGTGTTTGAGTATTTTTGTTTTCCTTCCCCACTTTTTGGTTCTTTTTCTACTCTTACGCTTGTAATGGATTACTACTTCGAAGTGTGTAATTCTTAAATTGAGCTCAAGTTTCTGTAGCACTGTATCATTCACTGTGTCCTCGGTGTCTTCCTTTCTTTTTCTTTTAAGAAAACAAACCAAGCTCATCTAATTTTACAAAGTACTTTCATTTGAAATGCTTAAAAATGCGACCTTCACCACTTACTATGGAACTACGATCTAGAAATTTTTATAGCATCAATTAATGTTACCACTTGAGTGTAAAAATTAGCGCCAAAAAATGAGGTGGTGGGGTTCTACTTCTGGGGAATGTTCAGCAAATAAGGTCTGGATTCAGAAGAATGCTTGTTAACTTCACTTATAACCAGTCTTACCGCTTCTGAGATGAAGTGACTATTGATCTTTAGCCTAAATGCTTTGAGTCATTGCCGAACTGGTATTTTCATTGATTCTGCTGCCTTAAATATGATGTTTTATGATGTAACACGTGGTCAGAATATCAACTGAGGAAGTAGCTAAGTCATCTGAGGACTCATAGTGGTATAATAGGAATCTTTGTAGACAAGTTGGCACTGTACGTGTTCACACAAATGATAGCGTGGATTGAAATGGTTTTATTGTGTATTTGTGTTGCAGTGAAAACACTTCTGATGTGGGAGAATAATTTGTGTACAGAGCTTTTAAATTTTTCGTGCTACTTTGTAAAATCTTCATTGCAGCTAACTTTGCTGTTGTAGAAATCAACATTTTTGTACGCGTTTTTAGTCTTCGTTTCCCTAAACAGACAAAAGTAAATTTCGATTTTACTTCAAATGTGTATATTTTGAGAATCTGCATTGTTTATCATTGTGGCATGCTACGAGCTGTTTTAAAAGTAAAATACTGCCCGGAATTTCAGTTGTCTAAAGTTGTAGATTTAGTTTCTAGAACGTATGAAAGCATAAGCAGAAATAAATAGCTCAGATCTGTTCTGTTACCCCAGCCTCTATGCTGCTGCAGCTCTGAGCAGGACTGGAGCTCGTATTGTATCAGACACAAAAAACGTAGCTAGGCTAGACATTCGTATCTGAATGTCTTGTCTGAAAAAGATAAGAAAAAGATAAGGCTGAAGAAGGTATTACCTCTGCTTTGCATTTGGGGAACAGTAGATGGTGGGCATTGGTGGTTGAGCTGTTGGTTATGCTGTCGCACACCTTTAGTGAAGATCCAAGGCCAGGATCAGTGCCTCAACAGCAAGATTATTCAAATTTTATCTTTCACCACCTAATGCGGTGAAAGGGTGCTTCGAAGCTTTAGCTAACCTAACGTCACGTGCCTTAGCTAGGGAAACTTCCTCTTGGAAACCCAGTATCCCTTTTCCGTGAGTACCTGCGCTTGCGCAGATGCCTTTACCTGCGAAAACTGTGCGTGTTTAAACGTCAATCTTTCCTTTCTTTCAGACCATCCCTCACTATTCCATCCCTTGTCACTCCAGCTCCAATGTGGTAGTGGAACCCAGCGGGCTCCTGGAGCTCAACAACTTCACCAGTCAACGCCTCGACGATGAGGAGACAGCAATGGAGCAAGATGTGGACAGTAGCACTGAGGACGGCACTGAGCCCAGCCCCTCTCGAAGTTCTGCTGAACAATCCTAAGGAATTGGGACACTGGAGTGCACTTTAAAATATCTTGGGATTTTGAGTATCCAAGATGCCCTTGTATTGTGATGTCTTAGAGCACTTTGCCTATTAGAGTTGTTCATCGGACCCTTGAAGCATCAGTGTGTTTTAACAAGATGGTATTGCAAAAGCTGCATCTTACAAAATTCTTTCCAAAAACAAAAAGAAAAAAAAAAAAAAAAAGATGTAGTTACCAAGATTTAGTAAACCTGTGACAGTGGAATGTACTCCGGTTAAAAAGCAAATCTGCAGCGAATTCTACAGCTCGTGCTATTGAAGCCCTTGGCCAGATACCGAAACAGCTTTCAATGGAAAGGGATTGTTATTTTGCTGTGTCTTTTTGTTGGCTGTTGAGCAAAACACCATCAGAAAAAAAAAAAAAAAAGAAGAAATGTTTAATAAATATTTGTATTTTTAAATAGCATGTGAGAGAAAAAGTGTCTCTGACAGTGCTGGAAAAGCCCCAGGAATTTTGGAATTGGTTAGCTTTCTTGCACTTGTGCTCACTTAGAGTTAAGATTTTTTTTCATAAGCCGAAAAATATAGTTTATTTTTTTAAAATTTCTTGTTGATGAATGTTTGGAAATAAGCAAAGTCACTAACTGGTAGCAAAGTGGATTTGCTAGTGCATTTTTATTTTCATGCTTTACAGGAAGTAGGATAACGGTATATGAGGCATTTCTTTGTGCCATAAGCACGTGAAATGCACAGCTACTCTAGTTAATCTTTCATTATTTATTTAAATATAAAATTTAAAGTGAGGCCAAGTTGTTGAAAAAGTTCCTGTGAAACAGGCAGGTCTGTTAATTCTAATACAAACGGGGCGGGGGGGAGGAGTATGTATTTTGCTATAAATCAGTTTTTCAAAATTGGGGATGAGTGGTTCAGCGTCTTTTAAAGCTGAACCTCCGAATTTAGAAGTGAGCTAAGGCTTTTAAAAAAATCTGTATTTTACTCTTACATGCTGTTTTTAAAGTGACCGTTTGGGTAGTTTAAAAGCTTAAATGGGTATACAGTGGTAGGTTGCAGAAATCAGCCTTATGACTTGGCTTGTTGAAGCAATACATTGGGGTTTTGTGATGGTTACAAGCCACCGAGAGATTTCGGTTCAGGTGGGCTGAGAACCAGTTTTAATACATTCTGCTAATGAAGACAATACTTTTTTCCCTTTTTTTTTTTTTTTTTCCCAAATGTATATATTAACACGTTTTTAACTGTTTTGTATAGATTTCATTATAAATAACTAAGCATTTTAAGACTTGGACATATCATTTAATTGTATATACATCTATCAGCCTAACTGCCCACTTTTTGGTGCTGAAGTACTACTGTAAGTAGATTTCATCCAAAGTCTAATACAGCTTTTTGCGTCAGTCTTTTTTTTTTTTTTTAGCTGTGATTTCAGTGTTGATATTGTAGTTAAGATTAAATTCCAATGAGAGTAACACAAACTAAAAATACAAAACCTAAAACCCCATTTATCTTACTTGTCCTGAGTATCCACCTACGTAAGAACATGCGCTAACCCCTAGATGGTGCTCTTGGTTTTTCATCTAACCTCAGTTATTTTATAAATTAAGTCCCTGTGACATTCATACACTTCTTTTTCTTTCTGTTCTTTTCCATTAGCATTAGTGCCAAAATAACGTAGTTTATTATGGTGAAGTGTCCTGGTAAATTCATCGTGCAAATGCCAGACTAGTGGGGTAGGAAACTAATTATTTTTGCATTACCTTTATGTTGGAATAGATATTGGTTTGGTTTCTACTGTACTTAGTGCTCAGGATGGAAGAGAATAATATATATGAAATGAAACATACCGTATTTCTTTCTCTAGTGAAAAAAACCCCCAACCCCGAACCCTACAAGCATGCCATTCTAGGCGGTTCAGCTTGGATAGTTGTTTGGGAGCTTTTACTCTCGTTTAAATGAAATAACGGTGACCAACAAGAGTCTAAGTCCTGCAACTTCCACATTGCTCCAGAATGACAAAAAGCTATTTAGTCCAGATTTGACTGCCAGCGGGATTGGACAGTCTGTTGTGATTTGTAGATGTCAGCGTGAACCGTAGTCTGTAGTTTTCTGTACAGTTACGAAAAGCCCAAAGTGGATGACACGCAGTTCTGCTGACTTGTGTCACATTTGAGCCAGCAGTGCGCCCAGGTAGCCAAGAAGGCCAATGGCATCTTGGCCTGTATCAAGAATAGTGTGGCCAGCAGGAGCAGGGAAGTGATGATGCCCCTGTACTCAGTGCTGGTGAGGCCGCAGCTTGAGTACTGTGTTCAGTTTTGGGCACCACAGTCTAGGAGGGACATTGAGGTGCTGGAGCGTGTCCAGAGAAGGGCAACAAAGCGGGTGAGGGGTCTGGAGAACATGTCTTATGAGGAGCGGCTGAAGGAATTAGGATTGTTTAGTCTGGAGAAGAGAAGGTTGAGGGCAGACCTTCTTGCTCTCTACAACTCCCTGAAAGAAGGTTGTAGTGAGATGGGAGCTGGTCTCTTCTCCCAAGTAACTAGCGATAGGACAAGAGGAAATGGGTTCAAGTTGCAGGGGAGGTTTAGGCTGGACATTAGGAAAAATTTTCACGGAAAGAGTCATCAAGCATTGGAGCAGGCTTCCCAGGGAGGTGGTTGAGTCACCATCCCTAGAGGTGTTTAGAAGTCGTGTAGATGTGGTGCTTGGAGATGTGGTTTAGTGGCAGACCTGGTAGAGTAGGGTCAGTGGTTAGGCTAGATGATCTTAAAGGTCTTTTCCAACCTAAACTATTCTATGATTGTCATTGTCACCTGGAGTCTTGCAGTATTTTGAGTGTCCCTGGCAGATCTGGGACTGAAAGGCCATGAGAGTATAAAGTAGAACAAGTTTGGTTTTGGGGTTTTTTTTAAGTGCTTTTGCCCAAGAACTTTGCCTTAAATTATGGTTTAAGGTTTAGGTGAATGCGTGTGCTCTCTCCAGCCAAAAAGGGATACTAAGAAATGGCGTAAGGTGATTCCAGCACTCCTGATGCATTAAGTAAATTGTTAAGTTCTGGTCCAATTTATTCCAATGTTTTATTGTAAGACTTTTGTTTGCATCTTTAATGATGACTTTACAGCAGAGCTATGAACAGCTACGTGAATTATTTGATGGTTCCTTGAAAACAGCATCTCTCTCTTTTAAAAACACAGAAGTTTTTAGGGTTGCTACGAGAGCTGATTGTTTTCAGACTGGCAAATGGAAGCACGTGGTGGGGGTATCTAGGGGTCCCGTAAGAAATTTAGAAAAAGAACTTTTGTAATCTGTAGATTCATTCTTGAAACCCTTCTCCTGATGCTTTCCGAAACTGAGCTGAATTTTTTTCAGACTCTCTAATTTGTCTGTTCTAGCACTTCACCATATAAACACCTTTAATAATAAGGAATACGCAAGTTGAGCTAAGATTTAAGGTCAAGGTGTTAATTTTTTCCCTAGTTATTTGATTTTTTTTTTTTTTTTTGAGAACAAGTGTCAGAAGACATGCTTGGAGTGTTTGTCCTTTCCCCCCTTTCCATGAACTCCAGGCAGCACTGCCTGTCCCTCGTCCTGCCCTGCAGATGTGCGGATTTTTCCTACCTGCCCCTGGGATACTTAGTTCATCCTGCTGCAGCTACAAATCCGCTCCTCACGGCCTCGGAAATAGCACTGAGCTGCTAAAAATAGAACGTCAGCCTGTGTGATCACATTTGCCTACCCCTTCTCCCTGATAAGCTGCATCTTCCCAAAATGAATTTGATGTCCCTCCTTGGAACAGAAGAAAGGTGAGCCATGGTGATGACCACGATGATCTTTGATACTGGGAATTAGCAGGTAATGGGGCTTGTCACTAAGCGGGGAAGCTGTGGGTGAATCAGAGAGCGAGTTGAGCAGCATGAAAGAGTCGCTTTGAATGTGGCTTTTTAACAAACGGGTTTTCTAAAAAA
>VYXH01007627.1:54407-73956 GCA_013397275.1 Burhinus bistriatus
AAGCTAAGAAAGTAAAATTAGAGGAAGTAGAGGATGGCACCAGTCTTTTTTCAGTGGTGCCCAGTGAAAGGACAAGAGGAAACGGGCACAAACGACCATAGGAAGTTCCATCTGAACATGAGGAGGAACTTCTTTCCTTTGAGGGTGGCAGAGCACTGGAAGAGGCTGCCCAGAGAGGTGGTGGAGTCTCCGACTCTGGAGACATTCCAAACCCGCCTGGACACCATCCTGTGCAACCTGCTCTAGGTGACCCTGCTCTGGCAGGGGAGTTGGACTAGATGATCTCCAGAGGTCCCTGCCAACCCCGGGGATTCTGTGAAAGAAGGGAGGAGTTACGCGCACTTTAAAGCTGCGTGCAGTCACAGGACTATACGTTTTCTGGAAAGATTTAACTGGTGGGGTAAAAGTATTTTCAGTCTGAGTCTTTCTTCCACTGACAAAATGAGCTTTTGAAATTTCAGGGCAAAATAGAAAAACACGAGCTACTCGCAGTTGTGTCGTCTTACACGTGGAGGATCCTTTGAAGAGAATGCGTGACTAAATAGATGGGATTTAAAAAACAAACAAACAAACAAAAAACCCCAAACCTTTAAAAAAATCAAGTGTCAGGGAAACTTGAAACTATATGCTTTTTTTTTTTTGTGTAGTGTCTTAAACAGTTCCTGAAGTCTAAGGGTTTCAAACCCAAACCACGATACCGATGAAGGTGATTGTGCATCCCCATAGGTACACTGCAAAGGTGGATGGTTTCAGCTTGGCAATGCTCCATCCAGAAAAGGCTCTGAGCATAATTCAAGGTGATGACCTCGAAAAATCATGCTGTTTTCGGGGCTTGCATGTATTTGAAAAAGAGTATGTTTAGCACCTGTGTGTCTGTGCTGGGCTTGCGACTTGCTCCTTTCCCTCGGTTTGATGTACACCACGAAGAAGGATTGCTAATGGCCTGGGCGAAGTTTCTTTCCGCGCGGTGGAGCTTTGAGGTTTTCCCTTACCCAAAGTCTCTCCTGAAAATCTGTGAATCCGGTTTCTTCCAGTAGAAAGGCAATACAGAGCTTCTGATAAATTTGGAGCTTCACATCGTTTATCAAAGAGAAGGTTAGGAAAGAAGTGCCTTAGGAGGTATTTGTGGGTTCCTATGCAAGAAGAAATTGTCATTAGTCGCTCTTTACTCTGTAGAGAGGCATAGAAATGGAAACTTGGAAAAATAATACCAAGATTGAAGACAATTAATGACGGTTACCAGGGAGCGTCGTGTTTTCTGTCCTTTGGAGTCCTTTCTCTCCAACAAGCACAGGGGCTGCGGGTTGAAATCCAGTGACCTCGTATCTCGTATAGTGGCGATGAAACTAGACAGTTGCGTTAGTGTCTTAGGGCTTTAAACTATGAAAAAAAAAAAATTAATAAAATAGCACTTGGTGGTACCTCGAGGTAGCTGGAGCTGGGACTGGCAAGTGGAGGTGATCTTGGATGGGTGGTGGTGGCTCTTTTTCTCTTTCACTCTACTTGGGTGAAAGGATAACGAGTGGCTGGGAACTTGTTCGTCATTCCTAGAGAAAAAGGGTCTTGGAATTATTTGGGACAGAAAACATACTGAGAGGGTTTTACGCTTTGAGTACTGAAGAGTAACAGAACGGCCTTGAATCATTTTTGGAGTCCAGGACTGTTAGAATTGTCCAATAAATACTACTCCATGTCAAGCCCTACTCAAAACTTCCTATGATTTTGGTTTTGCCCAGTACTTGGCCACTTTTCAAAACCAGAATTTCTTGTGATGATATCTGGATGACTTTCTCCGCTTTCCATCTCTCAGTAAGTTTTTAGCGGTTTTGAAGTTTTCTGGGATCCCATTTTCTGTAGCTGCCTTTATTAAATGGATTTTGTCAGAAAAGATACTCGCATCACCTAACTGGGGGCGGGTAATGAGGACCATGGGCTCTTTGGGTTATTACTGAACCCTGCAGAGGGTGGTAGGCACTCTTGTGAACTACATGTGCTATTTAGACTCCGTCGAATCGTTTGGGTTGGAAGGGACCTTTAAAGATCATCTCATCATGTCACTTGAATATCCAGACTACCTAGCATGAATCCTCTCTGATGGAGCTTTTGCTAAAACTTTGAATGTTCGTAGTGTGAAAGCCTGTCTAATTTATTACTCATTAGAGCAAACGTGGGACAGGAATTGCTGTCTTTTCTGGTAACAAATCCAGCTTTCGCTTTCTTTCTGTCAGCCAGAATTGTCCCGGGGGCTCGTAGGACTCCGGTACTTTGGGACTTCCTTCCTGTCAGTCTCTACCAGAGGCCAACTAAAGACTCTGGAAGTCTCTTTGCACAGGCTTTTATCGCTGTTAAGGATGCTGCTTTTATATATATATATATATATACGCATTCGGAGTGCATAACAGGCTGGCTGTCTCTAGAGATGATGGTGAGTCTGTCGCTGCTGCCCTGTTGCCGTCACCATGGTCATTGTCTCCATAGGTGTAAACCCTTTGAGCTGGATGTTTGGTCAGGCCAGACTTTTCCTGCAGACTAGTTAGTCCTTAACTGCCAAGTTACTCTTTGATATTGCCGCCTTTTTTAAAAGCAAAGCAAGCCAATGTGCAGAGCATCTTCTGCTTGGTGTCTGTTCCAGGTCTCTCTTTTCCTAATTCTCCTTGTTCCTAGGAAGCTGCTTTCCCCATAAATTTGGTTCAGACCTGTAATCTGCTCTGCTATCTCCCCTTCTTCTTGCAAGAATCATAGAATAGTTTGGGTTGGAAGGGACCTTTAAAGGCCATCTAGTCCAACCTCCCCTGCCATGGGCAGGGACGTCTTCAACTAGATCAGGTTGCTCAGAGCCCCGTCCAACCTGGCCTGGAATGTTTCCAGGGAGGGGGAATCTCCCACCTCTCTGGGCAACCTGGGCCAGTGTCTCACCACCTTCAGCATAAAAAAATTCTTCCTTCTACCTAGCCTGAATCTCCCCTCTTTTAGTTTAAAACCATCACCCCTTGNTTCTTACTTACATAAAGCTGTATATAACATGTCATTTCCATGGAGGGAATGGGAATGCTTTCATCCCTTTCTTACAAGGAACTTCTCAGTGTCTGAGACCTCAATAGCAAAGGGCTGGGAACGGTCCTTCATGCTCTCCTGTGGACTGTGAGGTTGGCAGGAAGCTCTGGAGATCATCTAGTCCAACCCTGTGCTGCTCAAAGCAGGATCAGCTGGGGCAGGCTGCTCAGGACCGTGTCCGGTTGGGTTTTTTGGAAATCTCCCGTGATGGAAACTCAACAACCTCTGCCAGTGTTTGACCACCTGCACATTCACTTTTTTTTTTTCTTCCCCTCGTATTTAAGTGGAATTTCATGTTTTTGAGTTTATGCTCATTTTCTCTTGTCCTTTCCTTGGTCACCACAGAGAAAAGTCTGGCTCCATCTTCTTTACACCCCCATCAGGTATTTATGCAGGTGGAGGAGATCCCCTTTCAGCCTTACGCCCAGAAACCCGAACGGTTACAACACCAATGATACAAAACACTTTCAGAAATCACTTCCGTTTTAACTTTTCAATAACCTGGCCCGAGGCACGACGTTTGCCTTGGGATGTTCGGCTTCTGACTTGAGTCCCCGCCGGTGGGAGGATTTCAACTGCAAGGAATGCGAAATTTGCTGCTTTTAGGGCTCTGGGAAATAAATGCAATTATAGCCATTGTCGAGACAGCTTGGAGGGATGATAGCCATGGGCTTTTGGGAGCGTGAAAATAATACCAGGAAATGGTTTGAAATTATACCCAGAGAGGCTGGAATAAGATTTTTCCTGTTGTGTATCACACGGAGAAGATGCTGCCTCCTCCAGAGTCAGGATCAGGCACTTTCTATGGGGTGTCTACGTGTCCCAAATGACGTTGTTCAGGGTTATGAATTGTCCTGGTTTGAGGTAAAACAACCAATTTTCTGTTCAGTAACGTGGCTCAAACCGTGATGTGAATTTATCTAGAAATTAATTTCTCCCAGAGAAACAAGAACACGTTATCTTATGGTTTTTAATTTATTTTATTCTGTTTCTTTTTTTGTTTGTTTGTTTGTTTCCTGTTAAACTTTTTTTTTTTTTTTCTCTGTTTGAACTAAATGTCACAGTGCGATGTCATAGCGAGCCTGGGCTATTTATAGTGGAAAGCAGCAGTGTCTTGACTTTCAAAGCCTCTAGCACAGAACTAAAAGCGCAACTTTTCTGGTCAGGAAATGGCAAAGGTTTGTTTTGAAATAAGCAGTAAAAACAAAGCCTGTAGTATAAAGAGTTACTTTGGGGTACTGTGAGGGAGGAGGAGTGCCTTTTTGGGCACCAGGACTACGTAAAGTAATACTGATCCTGAGCCAAAAATGAGATTTTATTATTATTATTATTATTATTATTATTATTATTATTATTATTATTTTTATTTTTTTTCTGTTGTGATTGCCTTTCTCCTTGTCCTGGCAGGTGGTTGAAGAAGATGCGCTTCCCTATGTAGTTAAACCTTTGGGACCTTTTCTCCTTTCCTCAATTTTCAGACCTTCTCCCGTTAGCATCTGCTGAGAAAGGGTGGTCACAGGAAGGAAAAAATGGAAGTTATTTCTATCCATCGTCGCAGCGAAGAGCGGATGTGTCTTACTGCTGCGGCTGGGAACGGGGCCGGCTCATGTTCACTTGACCGTGTTGCTTTTAGATCAAAATGTAGGCATTATTCATAGAATGGTTTGGGTTGGAAGGGACCTTAAAGACCATCTAGTTCCAACCCCCCTGCCATGGGCAAGGACACCTCCCACTAGACCTGGTTGCTCAAAGCCCCGTCCAACCTGACCTTGGTTATTTGAATAATAAGAAGTTATTTCAATAGTCCGCGGATGGTAGGAAGAACTGTCCTACATTGCCGTCTCTCTTCTGACGTTTTGCAAACCCTGCAGGCTCCTGCAAGCACTCTGCAACTCGGGGAATTAAAGGGCATCCTGAGGGGACAACCCAACCTAGCAAGGACCAAGCATGAAAGGTCTGTGGAGCGTGCACGGTACAGGATCCCACTGCGGTGGAAGTGGAAATCCAGTGTAAAGGGTCAAGGGAAAAAAAAAAAAAATGCTGCTTCCATAGCTCTTAAAACAATATTCTCTTTCTACCGTCGATTTGCATGTTCTCAAAGCATGTGGGACACATCCCCTTCTCATCCCATCTGGCCATTTTTCTTAAGATGAGGATGTAGTAATGACATAAAAAAAATCACCTTTAATACAGACTGTCCAGCTAGAACTTTTATCTGTTTGGTTTTATGTGGTGTTTTTTCTTTTTTTTTTTTTTTTTCCTCCCCAAACCAAATTTTGTTATTTAATTGGAAAATAGAACCTACTCTTTATTTAGAGGCACTACGGTGCTGCTTTTTGTAATAAGTTAAAATAGGAACGAGTGAACTCATTAGGAGGAAAAAAAAAAAAAAATTGACCTAAATTGTGGCTAAAATCCTTTTGGGAATGAAAGGGTTTCTGTTGAATTGTTTTTCGTATGTGCTGTGTTTTCTGTTTTTTCCTTGGTTTGTTTTGGACGTGAAATAGAAATACTGTGTTGGTTTGAGAAGAGGTTAAAAACAGCATGAGAACAAACCACAAGAAGTAGGAAGTAGCACAAGTTTAGTGAGAACAAAGTTTTGTAGCTGCAGTGTTCCCAAAAATAGGGATATTTGTTTTCCTCTCCGGACTTTTACTCGTACGTTCTCCCTGCAGCCACATTCGGACTGCGGTGACGCAAGGCCCTAACAAAGGACTCCAGTGAGCTCCCGCTTTCTAGTATTTCTTAATATTGAAAAAGCGTCCCGAGAAGGATTTGGGTGCTCAGAAATGTTTTTTTCAATTGCATCAGTCTATGGTTGGATGCAATAGCCGTTAGCGAGCACTGGGCAGTCTCCTCTTCTTGCATGAAAATATGGAATATAGATCCATGGGTGACCATGGCATGATTTTAGCTTTGATTTATGATTTTTGCTCAAACCTACCACGTAAATGTGCAACACACAAGCCCAGAAGGACTAATTTGAGAACTGGAGGGCTGCCTTCCCTGTAAAGCAGTGATTTTGGTCAGGATGGAGCCTGGCTAGCTTTGCCTTGAGGACACGCAACCTCATTTGGTTGCTGATGCCGCTTCAGTGCCTCCCTCTGAATTTGTCCTGAGGGATGGACAAGTTCTCCTGTGATAGATGGGATTGAGGAGACCAAAATAGCAATAAAGATCTGCAAAAGCATCTTAAGACAAAGAACCCAGGAAGATACCGCAAAGCAGAGCTAGCTGAGTACAGAGGGTACAGGGTGGGGCTTTATTACAAATAATTGCTATGAAGTTTGATATTAGGGTATGGAGACAGTAAGAAATTGCCTGGTCTGACTGGCCACTGTGAATGTCCCATGGGGCTTGGAGTTACTGTTGGATTAGAGTTGGCACAGGTGCTTTATGGAAGATTATTTTGGCCACGTTTGGAAATAAAATAGGAACTTCAAGCTGAAATAAACTGGGGTTGGGGAACGGAGGTTGCAAACTTTGAAGTTGAGGGTAAATGTAACCTGGACTATTTCAGTTCTCTCAATCAAGGTGCAGGAAGACACAAGGACAACTCTGGCCCTGGAGCTTTAGTCCCCTTGCAAATATTGAGCAGATGAAGTGATCTGGGAGATTGCTTGCCTTGGACATATGTGGCATCTACAGATGGTGAGTGGGACATGGGAAACCATGGTGTGCAGATGCCGGCAGGACAAGTGGAGGGGAACTACCGAAATCCCCTACCAAGAGCTGCAGCTCCTGTTACAGTGAGATGTGGTTAGCCCTGGTTTGTACCCAGATCATACAGTCATAGAATCATAGAATGGTTTAGTTTGGAAGGGACTTTAAAGATCATCTAGTTCCAACCCCCCTGCCATGGGCAGGGACACCTCCCACCAGACCAGGTTGCTCAAAGCCTCATCCAACCTGGCCTTGAACACCTCCAGGGATGGGGCAGCCACAGCTTCTCTGGGCAACCTGGGCCAGTGTCTCACCACCCTCAGAGTGAAAAATTTCTTCCTGAGATCTCATCTAACTCTCCCCTCTTCCAGTTTGAAGCCATCACCCCTTGTCCTATCACTACACGCCCTTGTAAAAAGTCCCTCTTCAGCTTTCTTGTAGGCCCCCTTCAGATACTGGAAGGCTGCTCTAAGGTCTCCCCAGAGCCTTCTCTTCTCCAGGCTGGTCGTTGACTTGATGGTGGCACACTTGTTTTCAAAGCTTACAAAGGCTCTCAAAGTAAAACAAAGTTATCAACTTCCTGACTGAGGTGGACTAAGCATCTCATTACCTCATTCCTCCTCACTTTTCACCCCTAGAAAAGAAATTTTAAATTCTCCAACTTCGTTCTTAAAGCTACTGAAAATCACTTTTCCTGTCCGACAATTTCCTTACGAGAGTGAGGTTTGTTTTTATCACAGATCATACCCTTGTTCTTGGTTCTGGCATAAAGGATGTCCTTTGTGTGGTTGCCAAAGGACTTCATGGTTTTCCTTTCCCTTCTTCTCTGACCTTTTCTTCATGGACTTTGTGGTCATCCTACAGTAATGTCTACAGCAGGATGACTGTAACATAATGAATGGAGGTTTTCAGGTCAAATCTGAGTAAAGTTCCCCTTGGAAATCAACAAGAAATTCCGTAGTTGGTTAGCATGTCTGTGGAAAAGCACGGGGCCACTTCCTCACCGTAGGTCTAGAAAAGAAGAGAGGCCTGCTGTGGGACATTTGGGAGGAGTGTGTGTGGCATATTGACTGAATGGCACAAAGCAAGAGAATCATAGAATCACCTAGATTGGAAAGGACCTTTAAGATCATCAAGTCCAACCATCAACCTAACACTGCCAAACCCACCACTAACCCATGTCCCTCAGCACCACGTCTGCCCGGCTTTGAAATACCTCCAGGGATGGTGACTCCACCACTGCCCTGGGCAGCCTGTGCCAATGCTTGACAACCCTTTCGGTGAAGACATTTTTCCTAATATCCAATCTAAACCTCCCCTAGTGCAACTTGAGGCCATTTCCTCTTGTCNNNNTGTGCCAATGCTTGACAACCCTTTCGGTGAAGACATTTTTCCTAATACCCAATCTAAACCTCCCCTGGCACAACTTGAGGCCATTTCCTCGTGTCCTATCGCTTTGTACTTGGGAGAAGAGACCGACCCCCACCTCTCTACAGCCTTCTTTCAGGTAGTTGTAGAGAGCGAGAAGGTCTCCCCTCAGCCTTCATTTTGATGGGGTCCTAGTGGACAACAAGCTCAACATGAGTGATCAGTCTGCTGCAGTGGCAAAGAAAGCCAGCAGGATGCTGGGTTGCATCAGCAAGGGCATCGCCAGCAGAGATAGAGAAGTCATTATCCCACTCTACTCAGCGCTTGTCAGACCACACCTGGAACAGTTTTGGTCCCGCTATACCAAAAAGATGTGGAGAGGCTGGAGAGGACCCAGAGAAGGGCCACCAAGATGATCCAAGGACTGGGAAGCCTGCCACATGACGGAAGGTGGAGAGAACTGGGTTTGTTCAGCCT
This sequence comes from Burhinus bistriatus, assembly GCA_013397275.1. Classification (NCBI taxonomy): domain Eukaryota; kingdom Metazoa; phylum Chordata; class Aves; order Charadriiformes; family Burhinidae; genus Burhinus; species Burhinus bistriatus. The sequence continues at coordinate 62,970 of VYXH01007627.1, forward strand.
TGAGAAAAGCAGGCTCAGGGGAGAGCTTATCACCACGTTCCAGTATTTAAAGGGTGGCTATGAAGAGGATGGAGACTCCCTTTTTACAAGGAGTCACATGGAAAAGACGAGGGGTAAGGGGTACAGGTTACTCCTGGGGAGATTCCAATTGGACACAGGGGAAAATTTGTCACAATGAGAACAATCAGCCATTGGAATAAACTCCACAGGGAAGTGGTGGATTCCCCAACATTGGACACTTTTAAGATTCAGCTGGACGGGGTGCTGGGCCATCTTGTCTAGACTGTGCTTTTGTCTAGAATGGTTGGACCAGATGATCTATGAGGTCCTTTCCTACCTGGTATTCTATGTTGAGTTGCAAGTGTTTGTTGTCTTTGGGGAGACACATGAGCTACCCCACAGGTAGATGAAGTCCATGGGCCATTGAGAAGTAGGAAGGAAGAAAGAGGACCTCTTTTGTAGCCCAGGACTGGTGAGCTCAACCGGTCAATTAGGAACTGATGCATGACCTTGCAAACTTCAGGTTGTCAATCATGCCATCGAGAGGTGTGGTGACATCAACCATGCAATAACTGCCACTGTCCCATGGGATGTGCAAAGAGTCTTGGATGTGATGGAATTTTACAGTACAATAGTGAGGATAGAAATTATACTAACCCCCAAGGACCTGTGGAGTCTCCTGCGGGGAACCTGATGTACCTTCATCCTTCCTCTTGTTTTTTGTCTGTGTGCTCTTTGGTGATACTATACTGTTATCTGCAAATAAACGAGCCTTCACCGCAAAAACAGTCACCCTTCCTGGACACTCCATTTGCTACAACATCTATGGCAATGTCCCTTAAAGCAGTGCCAGCTCCTTTGTCGGTTTTTGAGATCACTGGTGAGCCCTGGAAGATAACAGGCAGCAGGAATGCCAGGATGAGCCTGGATAGCCTGAATTTTGTGCCTGTGGAAAATGGTGATTGTCTCTCCTACAGGCTCAAGATCTCCTTGTTCTGTTTCTAACTTTTTATTTTGTTGATTTATCAAAATTCAAATGTTTGTGATTTGAGCCCTCCATTTATTACATTCCACCCATCTTGTTCATCGTATTCTTCGCTGTAGAGTGTGCGTTCCTCGTTGCCACCAAACCACTGCGAGAAGCCCAATGAAACGGGGCAGTCTTACTCCTGCAGTTCAAGCTGTCTGGTGCATCTTGTCCAGCGGACTTGCCTTCTACTTCCCTTGGCCAGACGTGTTGTGTATTGCAGTGTAGTAAGTAGTAACTTATGTTAACATAACACTCACTATTGCTGCTGTTGGAGTCTTGCCAAAAATATTGTTAGGTTTATTTGTCAGATTTTAATACCAAAACATAAATAATCCAACCCAAGAGAGCTTAGTGTAGATACCTTCTGGCTGGCTTGGCAGGGACCCAGCCTAGCTGTGTGTTGACACAACACGCTCCATGCTGAGCATGGTGTCTTGGCTACGGTCTTGCTCCTCTGCGTTTGTGGCAGTGACACTCCCACTTTGCTGTCGTGGTTTGTTCGCATTCATCCTGTTCTTCCACAAACCATCCATTTTTGAAAAGTTTCCTCTTAATGCTAGTGCCTTGTGCTGATCCATCTTCTCCTGACCAGAGAGGAGACTCCACGAGGGATGCTTGTGAAAGAAACTCTGGGACTCGCTCCTGTTTCCTCTCCCGTAGTCTCTTATTGACACACAGTTTTCCATTACTACTTAGGTGGCACCAGTCTCTTCTGAACTACGTAGGATACTGCTGGTTTGTAGTAATAAAAAAGCAAGGGATCCCTGAGATTTCTAATGCACTGAGGACAATGAGGAGCTCAGGGCCACGTGTAGCGTGAACGGGTTAAACCAAGAACCTAAAGGCCACCGTTACTTTGGATTTCCAAGGGTGCCACAGCTTCAACTTCTGTTTCCCTTGAGGTTCAGCTGCTGAGAATTTATTTTTTCATTTAAAAAAAAAAAAAAAATTGTTTTGTCAAAATAGTAGAGCTTGATTATAATGGAAGCGGAGAAAGGCTGTTGTTTGGGAAAGACTGACTCGTTTAATTGGATGCTTCATTTCTGAAACATGAGCCCAAAATGTTGTATGTTTGGGTTTTTTTCTTTTATGGATGCTGAAGGACTGAGCTGGCAGAAAGCGTACGTGAGTTTTGAATTAAACATATGCTTTTTTTTTTTCTTTTTTTTTTTACCCCCTCCTGAAAACATATACTTATTGACGTAAAAGACAAATCAAAGGGTCAGGTGTCTTTATCGGATGCCACCTGCATGAAGCTCTCTAGGAATGAAGCCAGGCTTCTGCGGCCGTGCTGCAAGCTCGCTCTTGTTTTGCAAACAATCCTGTGCAGATGTTTCACGGTGAACCCAAGTTGGAACAGCACAAACTGCATCCCGCTGTAAACACAGTTTCCTGTGAAGAACAATAATACTTAATCACTTTTGTATGTTGCAGTTTGTGCTTGGTGGCAGGCTGGTCTCCTTCGTGGTCACTTGACAAAGGAAGTAGCTTAAAAAAAGAAAACCCCAAAATTCTTTAATCTGTCATAATGCCATGTACTGACATTATAAATATGAATTCTTTGTTTCTTTCCCAGACTCAACTGCAAGAGAGAAATCATGCTTTTTCCCAGTCTGCATTTAGTTTCTTATTCTGCCATTCATGCCTTGACATTTGAAGTGATGTCCAAGAGCGAACAAAAAAAAAGGTTCTGGTGAAAATTCAGTTTAATTCTTTATATGTTTTTTTGCAGCTCTTAAAGGGCGACGTTTTATGAGTGATACTAATAGGAATCGAAATCCTATTGTTATTCTTTTCAGAAACATCTTAAACAGACTGTTCTCCAAAATCCATGGTTGAAGAAACTGCAATGGGATTAAGTTCATTGGTTAAAATATTTGTGGAAGATCCTCAGTTATTTGTCCTTATAAGAAGGAGGAAGGATGGTGGTTTCCTGTAATGGAATAAAGTGCTTATGTTAACCGCTGAAGGCAGCGTATACGAGAAATGAGGATTGGAGGGAATGCGAGCAGGGACATCATAATTAATTTCTTACCTGTATACGTCAAGCTAACTTTGCTTAGGATAGCAACTCTCCTGGTGAACATCACAGGGTTTTCTGAGAGACGGAGCTCAGCAAAGACAATATTTCCTGATATTTAATCCAATGCACTTTCTGTTATATTCTAATAGTCTCTAAGGACAGGTGGTGGAAACTGTAATGAAGACTCCTGGGCAGGGCAAAACCATGGGGCGTCCTGTAGGGGACCAAATGCAAACTTGCTGTGAGTCATGGGAATGACATGGTTAGTGTCCTGGTGTTTATTAAATTTCCACGGTTGCCATCCAGCTTACATTTCAGAGGGTAATGTAAAACGCTAGTGGAAGAGGAAAATCGAAAGCTCCTATTTATGGAGTAGCGGGGATGAGCACTCATAGTGGAGGAAGATGAATTCTGACTCTTGCATAGATGATGCATCTCCCATACTCTGCTTTTTCAGGTGGATTTTCATAATAGAGCTTCTAAGCATGAAAGCTTTTTGCTGAACCAAGGAAGATCATACCAGATCCAAGTGACTAGGAGATCATCCAGCCTGTGGACATATATAATAATGTGGGTTTTTTCCAGTGCAAAACTTTTATAATAACAAAGTGATTTTTTCTGTGTGTGTGTGTGAAATTCTCCTCTATTAGTGTTTCTCTTATCCTCAGGCCTTTCTTCTCAAATAAATAAATAAATAAATAATAAATCCTTAAATAAATACCACCACTTTGCTGACCAGCTTCCCTCCTTTGGGGAAAGCACGCCTATGTGGTGAAGACGCTGAACGAGGGCTCACATCATCTGGGTTAGACAGTCTTGGTCACCCCAGGCAAATAAATCAATGTCTCTCCTCTTCGCCTTGGCTTCCCAAGCATTTGGCCATCTCCCTACTCCACAGGGTAGCGTAAGGATAAAATTCATTTGTGATTCTAAGTTGCTTGGATACTGTGTGGACTTAGGGCTAAATAAAAAACAAATAAACAGAAAAATGCATCTTCTAAAGTCTACCCTCTGGTCTCCAGCCCTTCTCATCTAATTAACCAACCCCCGTGTTTTACCTCGGGCCAGTTTGCCATCCCAAGCTGCTGCTCTTGCTGCTCATCTTGTGTCCTCGCTCAGCAGCTCCCCGCAGGGCCCTGCAACTTCTCTCCTTAATTGGCAGTTTTTAATTGGCAAATCCTTACCCTCTTCCAGCCCTATTTCTCCCTTCCCTGCAACATCCTTGGGTGATGCCTGAACAAGAAAACATGACAGATTCATGACTACAATTCTATGACTGACGTCCTCTTCCAGGGCTTTCTCCACACCATCTGCTCCTCAGAGAAAGCCTATGCTGTTGATCATAGAATGGTTTGGGTTGGAAGGGACCTTAAAGATCCTCTAGTTCCAACCCCCCTGCCATGGGCAGGGACACCTCCCACCAGACCAGGTTGCTCCAAGCCCCGTCCAACCTGGCCTTGAACACCTCCAGGGATGGGGCAGCCACAGCTTCCCTGGGCAACCTGGACCTGTGTCTCACCACCCTGACAGTGAAAAATTTCTTCCTGAGATCTCATCTAACTCTCCCCTCTTCCAGTTTGAAGCCATCACCCCTTGTCCTATCACTACACGTCCTGTTAAAAAGTCCCTCTCCAGCTTTCTTGTAGGCCCCTTCCAGACACTGGAAGGGGCTCTAAGGTCTCCCTGGAGCCTTCTCTTCTCCAGGCTGAACAACCCCAACTCTTCTCAGCCTGTCATCATAATGAGCAGTGCTCATTTTTAGCCTTATTTTGCTCTTAGGTTGTATGTTATTTATATATATACAGATTATGTCCTTATATATGTAATCCTTGTTATCTAATTCCAGGCTGAGATTATGATTTAGACTGAAGAATCCTTAGAAGTCACAGCTACAACTATACAGATATGTATGCAGTGATGTCCAAGGTGTTTGTAGTTCTAATATGAGATAAAGTGTTTTTCAGGGCTTGGATAAGAGGGTTTGGCTGGGTTCAAAGGGGGCGTACATTGATCACCTCACGCTGATGGTAGTAGAGCTACACTAGTTGAAACCCGCTCACGAGCTCCGATTCCAGTTAATTATGTGCTGAGATTTATTTTTCAAACGAGAAGGAAATTACTTGTTTCACCTTAAATTGTATTGTGCGTATGCATACGCTAGAGGAAAATATGGACTTTTCAATGCCGTTAGCTAGAAGCCAAGTTTGAGGCACTTCTGCCAACTTTTATATGTTTATATATAAATACATATATATATATATATATATATATCTTGAATGGTGTACATCGACTAGCGATTGGTTAGGTATACCGCTCTTTGAAAGCACACGCCAGCAACTCCTTGCTTCTCCCCTGGAACCACTACGGTTTGCATGGCTCAGCAACCGATGATGCCGAGATGCCCTGGGGAGCATTTGCAGCAATTGGGCTTCATTAGCTGCTGATAACATTCATTTTCCTTCCTCCTGGCCCCAGCGTCAAAGCTACCCTTGCAAAGGCAGCGGGTCAGCCAGAATCGTTCTTCGCTTTGGTGGAATACAGGGATATTAGGAATGGCTGCGCGCTGGAGCTTGAATTTACAGGGAAAAGCAATCTGGGTGCTGACTTTGTACGCAGGGTGCAGCAGCTCCTGCCGTATCTTCTGCTAAACCATTTGCTGAGGGTGGCTGGGCAAAGGCTGGATGTGTCTGCATCGATGGAGTTTGTAGAGCTGGAGCATGCTTCAGTGGGGGTCTAATATTATAAGCTGCTTATCCCTCTCTTCCCAAATGATCTTCCCACTGCGTAGAAGGCCAGGAGGTACCACTTCAGTGACTATAACAGAACTGAAGGTCATCCTGGATTCTTCTTAGTTTTCAAAAGCCACTTTTGTCTTTCCTGTCTCATTCCCTACTGTCCTGACTTACGGCAGTACACACGCTCCCAGTAGCCTGACTTCATGGGCTACAACTCGCCCAATAAACCAAACGGGGTCAGAGCATGGTCCTGAGCATGGTCCTGTGCTTGTCAAGACCTTAACAGCAATTGCTATTAGTGCAAAGCGATGTGAGATACTTATTCACAAATTTTAGCACGTGCTTCAGAGTAAATTCCTCCTGGATGGAAGAAACAAAGCAAAACCTATCTGTTCGCTCAAATGTAGCTGCAAATAATAATTTCTTTATAGTACGAAGCAAAATCTCATTTCAAAATCAATCTCTCCCTGTTGTCGGGTTCATTGCTTTAGGCTTTAAATGGTTAACTTCACATCTTAGCTGGTCCTCCCCATCCTTTTGTAGCTGATCATAAATATACTGCAGTGAATTCCATTTATAAGATAACATTTGTAGAGCAGCGTAGATATGAACAGTATTTTATAGATTACAGATAAGACATACTCCCTGTCTAGGAGACTTTGAAATCTAAAGTAGTCAAGTTAAACACATGGCAGAACATGAGAAAACATTTCATCGCAAGGATTATCTGGGGTTACGAGTGATTAGAAAAGAGGAGCGCTGCTTGGAGAACTGAATTTTAAGAAGCGCTTTGAAGAACGGAGGATGTTTGACAGATGAACACAAGGAAGGGGCAAAGGCACAAGGCCAAGAATGTGAAGAGACAAAAAAAGAAATTAGATGAGAGGGTAGAGATAAGACAGGGCCCTGTGAAATAATGGGCTAGATCTTGGTCCTAGCAGGAAAAACTCAAGTTATGAAGGCTGGAGGGACAGTGCAGGTAGAAAAGGAGAAGTCTTAGGACAGCTGTGTTTGTAACTTCAAGTGTGTGATCGCATACTGTGTGAGGTCTTGGTCTCCAAGAGGGAAGCGTGCACTTGGGAATGAAAGAAAAGAGCCGGTGATGTGCTGCAGCGAAGACAGGAAAGGAGGAAAAAAAGTCAAAGTTATGGAAGTACATGAAAGGTGTAGAAGTGGGATCTGGAAGGAAAATGTGTTCATTTCTGGAAAAAAGTGTCTTTGAAATGCAGGTCCTGATGGAGGATGTCCCTATGGGCAGTGTCAGGATAGAGGGAGAAGAGAGGTCGGAGCCCAGTGCTGAGGTTCAGCATCATGGCTCTATGGCAGGAGAAGCACAGACGAAGCATGTCGGGAGGGTAGAAGATGAGTAGAAGGAAACACAGAGGACCAAAATCAGGACCCAGTCCAACATCAATATACAGAATAAGACTAGAGGTAGAGGAGCCCTTGTAGAAAGGTCTGTAGGAAAACGTTCAGTGACACCTACTTCACCTCTGTTCTGTCGCAGACATTGTTCCCTCTGTCTTGTCACATCCAACGAGGAGAGACCAACTGCTTCTGCCTGGATGTGGCTATTATTGCTTATCTGTTAGACTTCCAAAAAAACATGGCTGTGCTTTTTCCATTCTGTGCCTCATCCATGGGAAAATTCCCCTATAGACACCTGCAGACAGACCTACATTATCAACGCACACAGAAACCTTGAAGACTTTTGTTGGGCATGACTGTTGCTGTTTGCTCTCAGTGCTTCCCTGTCTGCGTTCATCTGTCTGCCCCTTGCTTTATACTTTGGCTGTGAGTCATGCAGACCCTTCAGCAGACCTTCAGGGTGCTGCAGTGATACAGGAAAGTCATGTCCTGGTCTAGATGTTCCTCCCTGATAGCTGATGGAAGGGTTATCACCCTTCTCCTGGCAGGGCTGGTGGAGCTCTCTCCCTTGGGTATAGTTATATGTGTCAAAAAGCACACTCCATCTTTACGTTGCTGTAGTTTACTCAAGAACATGATAAAAAATTAGCATTGTGATACGGATTCAGGAATTGGTTTGGTAGCACCTACTCGGACATAGGATCTGGGAAACCCCCTGGTTTAGCAATATAAATGCAGACGCAATGAGCTGTTTCCAGCAGCACAAAAGTAACAGGAGAGAGCTATCAGCAATCGACGGGGGAGTAGGTGGGTGGATTAAAGGCAAAAATAAAGAAACCCATGCAAAAAAGTTAGGAAGACAGTTTTTTCTGTCTGTGCTTGGAGGACAATTCCCAGAAAAAGAACGAGGGTAGCAAAATAACACCCTTCCACAAGCCAACATTTGATTATGAGTGGAAAAACAAACTCTCCTAACAGCAGCTGCTGTTTTATATGTTGGCCATAAAGCACATAGTATTATGAAACTTGTAATAATATTTAGCAACTGCAGTAATCTATTTAATTTTTTAATAGATGCTCACTTACATCCTGTTTATAAGATGTCCCTGAGCATCTGCAATATTACAAAGACGTATTGTCATGGCAAGGTGATTAGAGGAGATTCCTTGGGGTGACGGTGATTAATTAGAGCTTGATTTACAATCAAGAAAATAAATGGAATGGGAAAGCTTTGGCTGATATTAAGACAGATCTCCAGCTAGTCCAAGTTGGCCTGGCTCATTTGAAGACAAAACTCTGGTCTGCCTTTCTATTCTTGGTTTTAATCAAAAATCATGTCATTTTACTATACCTTGGAATATGTTTGCCTGTCTGCTTTAAGGTTTTCAGCATTACTTATATTGTCTTTTATTTTTATTATGTTACCCAAACCAGGTAGATTGAGATTGGAACAGAACTCAAGTATTTCCAAGAAAACGGGTATTTCTCCTCAGAGGTTTTGACCCAAGAAGTCTGAAGGAAATAGGTTGTCAGGAGAGATTTGCATAAAGACCCCAAGTTCTGTGCAAATTTACCAGGTTATAAAGTTTACATCAGCAAACGTTCCCATGGAAGGATGTCCTAGGAAATATCTGTGCATGGTTGTGGAATCTTTTGCTGTTTGTGGGATTTGGGGTGACTGGAGCATGGCCAAGTGCTTACACAACTACGTGAAGGATTGCGGACTTACCACGTAAGCAGGAGGAGAAAGACTCTCGCTTACTGACCTGAACCCTGAGCAGCTTCATTGACTTGTTGCATGCAGTGAGGCGTAACTCATCTCAAAGAATTTAGAGGGTGGGCAAGGCTGGAAGCTGGTTTCCATGGTGGTACAGCCGATCTCATCACTTCTTGCAGCAAAAGACGCAAATGCCGAGCAAGAGCAGAACTAGGGCAGTGATGATTCCCCTGTGCTTGGCACTGGTGAGGCCCCACCTCAAATACAGTGTTGAGTTTTGGACCCCTCGCTACAAGAAAGACACTGAGGTGCTGGAGCGTGGCCAGAGAAGGGCAACGCAGCTGGTGAGGGGTCTGGAGCACAAGTCTTGTGAGGAGCAGCTGAGGGAACTGGGGATGTTCAGCCTGGAGAAAAGGAGGCTGAGGGGAGAACTTCTCGCTCTCTACAACTACCTGAAAGCAGGTTGTAGAGAGGGGGGATCGATCTCTTCTCCCAGGTAACAGGCGATAGGACAAGAGGAAATGGCCTCAAGTTGTGCCAGGGCAGGTTTAGATTGGAGATTAGGAAAAAAATCTTCACCGAAAGGGTTATCAAACATTGGAGGAGGCTGCCCAGGGAAGTGGTGGAATCACCATCCCTGGAGATATTTCAAAGCCGGGCAGATGTGGTGCTGAGGGACATAGTTTAGTGGTGGGTTTGGCAGAGTTAGGTTGATGGTTGGACTCGATGATCCTAAAGGTCCCTTCCAACCTGGGTGATTCTATGATTCTATGATTCCATGAGCAAAGGCTCAGCCTGTGTCTCACTTGAACAGCTTGGTGGCTTCATTTTGCTGGTGTAAGGACAACATGCACAGCCACAGTCTCTCCTCCACTCATCCTGCAGACAAACAAGAGGCTTCTTTCCCAAGACCTGTTTGGCAGCTTCCAACAGCTCCAACTTGTTTAGCAAAGAACCAAGGGGGGAAACCCCTCACCCTGATCAGTTTGTACAGTAGTAGCAGCCAGTGTTTGTGATAGCAGCCAAACAACTTCTTCTCCTCTTCTGGTGCGTGGTGGTGTGCAGGAGCGAGTCCAAAATCAATAACACCCAGAAACATAACAACAATTAGCACACATACGTAATTAGACCTCCCTGCCTAAAATATCAGCTCAGAGCACATATTTACCTACTCGTGCTTCCCACTAAAAATAAACAGATTAAAGTCACAAGCCTACTGTGTGAGTAGGTGGGGGAAAAAAACACCACGTGTGAAACGTAGCATGTGATAGAAATTCTTCTGTGCAACACGTTCAGGCTCCCTTCCCATCTCACCCTCCCTTCAGTAGTTTGGATTGAGTTGCTGGCCAGTTCTTGCCAGCAAATACTGGGACAGCGTGTCTGCTTTGTGTCTATATTGTTATCAATTAGCCGCAGCCACTGCAAACGCATTTCCAGGCAGAATTTGTCAGAAATTCTTGCTTTTTTGGGTTTTTGTTTGTTTGTTTGCTTTTTCGTTGTTTCGTTTTTTGCTGGAGACACCGGGGCACCAGGTCAAGACTCAAATCCGAAGTTTGTTTTCTGACTTTGTCACAGACTCACTGGCATTGTCGGGGACAGGTTGCACTCATGACGTGTGGAATATTATCAATCTGTGCCCATGCAAAGGTTTTTTTCATTGAAAACAAAATTATTTGACATGTGTCATTTTAGCTCCTTCACTGTTGCCTTTGTGCAGCCAGGCTGAATCTCTGAAGTGGCAAAAAGGGGTGTTTGCACAGCAAAAGCAAGGAGGAATTAGGATGCTGATGGGTCTTGTTGTCTTCGTTGTGTTTGATCTAAGAAGCAGTAAGCAGCAACTCAATATCTTTTGATCGTGATCTTCATATTCAACCCAAATAGCTGGACACGTTGGCATTTCTACGAGTCCTTTCCCTGAGGACACAAGTATTGTTTCTGTTAGGCTCAGGAAATGAATTTGGACCCTCTCTTTCTTTTGGGTTGAAATTGGAATGGAATCATGGAATCATGGAATTTTTTAGAGTTGGAAGGGACCTCTAAAGATCACCTAGTCCAACTCCCCTGCTGACGCAGGAATGCCTAGAGCACATTACTCAGGACTGCATCCAGGCGGG
>VYXH01007627.1:74011-132137 GCA_013397275.1 Burhinus bistriatus
TGGTGCCTAGCATTCTTTCTCCTCAGGTGCAGGACCCTACACTTGCTCTTGTTGAACCTCATTAGATTCTTCTCTGCCCAGCACTCCAGCCTGTCCAGGTCACGCTGGATGGCAGCGCGGCCCTCTGAAGTGTCAGCCACCCCTCCCAGTTTGGTATCATCAGCGAACTTGCTGAGGATACACTCTGTCCCCTCATCCAGGTCATTGATGAATATGTTGAAGAAGATCACAAGAACCATCCCATCGAAGAGCCCCAGTTATTTCTGTCTCTTGCGCATGCCTCAAGTAATTCATTCTCCAAGGCTGCATCTACACTAGCAAATTGAACTTGCCCATGATTGCTCACCAGCACTGAGGCCAACTGGCACGGCATAGCCCATGTCCATACTTCTAAAGTTTATTTGTCACCAAAACGTCATGCCTGAACATCTTGTGCTTTTTCCCAGACTGTGGTCAGCAGCACTTCAGGAGAGGGCTGGTTCATCCAGGGCAGAGGTGTACCCTCTGAGCAGCACTGACACACAGAGTCTGAGTCCTTGTAGAATTTAGAGTAGGTTATGCCTGAAAGACTGTGCTGGGTTGGATATTAATTTTCACGAGGTATTTGCTTATCTTCTAGAGTCTTCTTGACACCCCACAGTTTCTTCAGAAGCTGGACAGTCCTCACCCATTTCTTATTGTCTAGAGAAGAAGCTCCCAGTTATTTTGGACCTTGAAACTTCATATAGACCAAGCTGTGCTTTTTTATCTAACATTAAACTGGAAATATTATGAAGGTGCTATCATTTTCTTTACGGTGAGGGTGACCGAGCACTGGAACAGGCTGCCCAGGGAGGTTGTGGAGTCCCCTTCTCTGGAGATTTTCAAGCCCCGCCTGGATGCAGTCCTGAGTAATGTGCTCTAGGCATTCCTGCGTCAGCAGGGGAGTTGGACTAGATGATCTCTAGAGGTCCCTTCCAACTCTGAAAATTCCGTGATTCCTGATCTTTTATGCATCACTAGATGTGGCTTTCTACACCATGTCTTGAGAAAACCTGATGCAGGGTATATTCTCATGCAGGAACATAAGGATATGCTTTCCATATTTGATTTATTCTCGTGAACTCTATTTTTTTACTAAGAGTAAGGCAAAGAACATGTCTCTCATCGTGTTTTTGGTGTAGGTGCCTCTGTGTATGTGCAATGCCAACGGCAGCAATAAAAGGCTGACAGACAAACTTGTGTGGTGCTCCAGAAGCCCCAAACTTTCAGTGGTAGCATCTCTGCTGAGAGACATTGGACCCGCAATCAACCATTTCTAAGACTCCCAGACTCTTTTGCAAGGTCTGGTGAAGAATCACAAGGCCATTTGTCTTTCCAGTATCAGCCATTGCATCATCAAGTCGCAGCGTATTTTAATTCCTTTCTCAGTATCTTGTTTCCACTCATTGAGCAATTGCCCTTGTAACAGTTTCCTTACTAACAAAAGTATGTCCTGAAAGAGTTGCTCTCTCTCAAAAATGTATTTTTTAAGTTCAAGAAGACTGGGAAGGAAGAAACCAGCTATGCATTATTTTCTTTGGTGAACTCTGTAACTATTCAGAGAAGCCAAATGAAATCACATGCTTGCTTTCTTCTGTCCTTCTTGAACATGTCCACACGCTTCTCTGCATTGATCAGACCGGAGGGAATGAAGACAACCCACTGCCTCTTTCTCCTGTCAGTGAACCCAAGTCAGAAACCCAACCCTACCGCACTGTACTTCCTACAAAAAAAAAATGCATGAGGACAACTTTGTGAGCATGATCTGTGGCATTTGTCTGTGATCCTGGGTCACTGTTAACCTCTCTAACGGGCGTATGCTTCTGCCAACAACCACAAATGATCAACAGCAGTTTTGCAGATTGCTTGCCAACCGTACCAGAATGGCCAAGCCCCCTTGACTCGTACAAGACTCAGTAAAACACCATTCCTCTCAGTGAATACCCATATCTTTTCCAAAATAGTTTGTCTTTTGGGAAAGCATGGCATCAATTTTACCTTGTTTGGGTGACAGTCCGTTCCAGTGATAATATTTTTCTGAAGCCTCTCAGAACTTTGTGACACAGACAGCAAAACCCCTTGGTTTCACAGCTTTGCAATGTAAGAATTATCGCTCAAAATGACAGAAAACAAAACAAAACAAAAAGGCACAATTAGACACAGTGAGAGAAATAGTAATCTGATTGAAGAAATTCACATCTCTAGGGTTTTTTTTCCCATGTAGACAAAGTAAACACACTGGTATTAATTTCAAACATGTTTTCATGAGTAAATAACACAAAATTATGTTTGACAGACATCCAGCCTAACTGATGAAGGCCTAAGATTTCTTATAGGATTCACAACATCATACACGTGTTCCTGGTCATCTTGTGTTCATATTCTCCTAGTTTATTTTTAATTTAGGGAAAATGTGAGTTAGCTCAAGAGACGCAGAGAGCAGGTGAGCACCATTCCCGTCTCTGATGCTTTTCCTGAGTTCCTCATACAATGCTTGAAGAGCTTTTCTTTGCCTCTCATGTAGGGATGGTGGGCAATGGCAGAGTCTAACTGTTTGTCCTGGTTTGAGGTAAAACAGGACCAATTTTGTTCAGTAACTTTACTTTTTAGCTAGGCCTCTTCTNTCTGGGTCTGGTCTGGGACTTCCCCAGCGCCTGCTGGTGGCGTGGTTGTCGTCCTGGGAGCTTGGTGCGGTTTTGTATATATTTCATTATTTTCTTTTTATTGTTTTATTATTGATATTTCATTGAGGTAGTTTGGTTCCTTCTAAATTCTTGGGTCTCTCTTTTTCTCTCTCTCTCTTGCCTCCCTTCGGGAGAGGAGTGGGAGAGAGCGAGCATCTGTCGTTCCACCGGATTGGGCCAATCTGGCCCAAACCATGACACTGTTGCGATAGTGGACTGCTGAAGGGAATCCAGATGAAACACCATTTCAGTGAGAAAATAGCAAAACATGTGTGGAGGGACCAGGATCTTTGAGATCTCCTTGCCTTCCTCCCAACTGAATCTTCTACCCCAGGACTGGAGCCAGACCCCTTCCCCAGCTCTCCTTTTGGCCTCGTTAGTTTTAGGAGGTGTAAGTTCTGCATGCTCAGTCTGGCCAGTATGAGAAGCTGGTACAGAGGTGTCTGCTGCCGCGCTTGGGCAGGAAGGCTGGGTGTGGGCAGGAAGTCCTGAGCCCCACCTTGGCAGGGTGACATCATGGTCTACGCTCATGGGCTGTAAGCACACCTTTCTCTTGAGAAACTCCTACTTCTGGCTTGAGTGTCATGGCGTGGATGGGAGTGGTGTGTGCCCTTTCAGAGACCGCTGGTTCAATGCATGGATAGCTTGGGTGTCCAGCTGGGCATTACAAGATCCTCCCAAGCTGTCTTCTTGAGGGCCATGCAATGGGACGTATCACAACACCCAAGTCCTCCTCTGGTAGAATGGGGGTCTGATTCCTGTTGATCTTAGTAGAAACAGGAGAAAAAACTCCTAGTAAGACTCAGGTGTGTTGGGTACAGCCCAATTTGAAGTTGAGGACCTAAGTTCAGGATAGAAACCAAAAACCTCTTGCAAATTCTTCTGAGATTTTTGAAAAGCTGAAGACGTAAGTTTACTTCAGAAACTTAATAGGGAACTAAGGTTACATTGGATGCAGAGGATCTCTCACTTCATGTAAGTTGATTGTCTACTGAAGTATCTAAACTTGGGGGCAACCACCTCAACCAAAAGACTTGCTGGAAGATGCTTTGGTTCCCTATCTGTACTCACACCCGGGTCTTCTGCCAGGGGAAACCAGCGCAGGAGAGGAAGGGTGCAGCTGGGTCTCCTTCGAATACTTACTCAGGAGCTGAAAAGTGCTGTCTGTTCCTGCTATTTTTCTGTTCCTCTGATGCCCATCTCACACTCTCACCATTTCAGGATGCACGTAAGTGACCTTCTGACAAAATCCCTGTTTCTTCCACACTGTTTTCCAAGCATGGATTTGGGGACCCAGCATGGACATCCAGTGAGTGACTCAGTGTAATCTGTTGGATCCTCATTTCATTCAGGATGTAAATATTTCTGCTCTTTGTCCACAAGGAGATTATTAGGAATACTACCTTGGTGCACCTGTGCAGCCTGCACAGAGCAGCCACTGGATGAAAGCCCAAGTTGTGGAGTCCAAATTGCTGCTGTCAGTGTCTCGTGGATGGAAGTTATGGAGCTCTTCACTTGCCATTTTGTGGTTGTTATGTGCTCTTTTCTCAAGAGCCCCATGCAGGACCCCTGTTACTGTTGTTTTGTTTTTAACGAGAAGAGAAATTCTTTGTGGTTTATTTCACTAACAGCAAGAAAATAGGTAACAGATCTCTTAGTTAAAAACTAAAATGAAAAATCCCTCATGCAGCAAAAAGAGGTTTGAATGATATCTTCCAGACTAAGTCTGAGAAAGGCAAACAGGTCCCCTATTTCTTAGTGATCCACAGCCCTGAACATCTGTCCCAAAATATTCAGGCTCCAGGCTGCCAGCAAAAGAAGGACAGGAGGTTAAGGGCTCGACCTTCCTGAAGAAAAACTATACTTGGCCAATAAAGACTTTGGCTAAAAAGCTTGCTGGGGGATGGATGAGGATTCATCTCAGACCAGAAAGTGATGCCAGTAGTTTGCTCAGATGTAATGTTTTAACTGGAGATTTATGGAGGGTTTGTTTTGTTTTGCTTTGTTTTGCTATTACTTCTCTTTGCAAAGTTGAAACTTGTCCAGTAACACTCTGGTTCAGTTTTTTTTAATATGGATTATCAGACACTTAAGAAAAACAAACAAACAAATAAAAACATAACAGAATTTGACAGTCACATCTATGATTTCTTTTAACAAAAAAAAAAAAAAGGAAAAAGAAGTTGAGAGTCAGCTAGTTTGTAACGAAAGGAGGTGGACTGGGAGCTCTCACAACAAACCTTCAGCTGAGATCTTGGCAGAACAAAAAATAAAGAGCTGTTTTCCTTAGTTGCTGCCAGCATTTTTAATGTTTCCACCAGCTTTGTTGGGCATCAAATGGCCACTAAATTTGGATAATATAATTTCCAGCACAATGCGTGATGCATGACTCCTGTGACAAGGCTGAGTTTGTGGGAAGTATTGTACCTCGTGGTTTTTAACTAAACACAGGTGAAACTGAGTTTATTCATAAAGGCTGGGATTACTTCAGCCGTCATCACGGAACAGAAAGATAAACAGAACCACTAAAGTAACGAAGCTTTAAAAAAATCCTCCTCAGACTTTAGCCCATCTGTAAATTGCTCAGTGATTTAGCAGGAACTGCACATGTAGAGGAAAAGGAATTCGTGGCTCTAAAGCCGGGTTTTGGGACTTCATAACAGTTTCAATGGGTAGGCAGAACTCTCCCCGTATGTCTAAGCTAATAACCATCTACAGGCAGCCCTGAATCTGTCCTGTGGCAAAGGGGGGTGTCACTGAGTTCAGGATCAGGACCAACAACCTCTGAGTTACAATGACTGACTTTCTCCATAGATTTAAGCTGTTTATTTAAACCCAAGTTTTGTTTCCCGGTCCAGCCCGGATGTAACCAAGTGCAGCCCACACCTCTGACCTTGTGAAATTTCCACTATTTATATCTCACGGGATTAACTTCAATACGGACCCAAACCTAGCTCTCTCCTCAGCTGAATTTTATAAACTCCATACTTTCATTTATGCCTAATCCACATCCTTCTCTCACTCCACGCTTGAATCCCATCCTGGTGTAAGGAACGGGTTTCCTTATCCAAAACCCATAAAGTCGCCAGGAGGACTCACAATACCGGTGATGTTACCTCCATGTGGTACCTTATATCGAGCCTATGCTCATTCCTGCTTGTCCTGGTTTATGACACTGCTTTACAACAGCAGAGACAACTTGCTCAGGGTATAAAACACCCCAGCTGGCACCTCTTGTCCTCATTAAAATTCAGAGTGAAGACAAAGATACTGAAAAGTAATAGCAAGACCGTTCCCTTAGTACGATGCCTTTTACTGTCTTGCAGAGATACTGAGAAGGACAAAAGCTCTTTTTCCAAGGAAGCCACCAATCAGTGGTTCACAGCTGGAGGGAATTGACTCACCGATATAAACTGAAGGGCTTTTGGAGTCTGAAACAGAATAATACTAAAAATCACTGGCCTTTTTTGAGAAGGAAGTGAATTTCTGCTTATGCTGAGTGGAGTAAGTGGGTCGGAATCATCATAAAAAATGACTGTTAACTATATTCATCGGTGTACTGGGGCAGTGAGGAAATACCAGACTATGCTTCAGTGACATAAACGGGGAAAAAAATTGCTTCAGGGTTCTTGATAAGCAGCAGAGTCACTAAGTCAGTGATGTATCATACCTCAAACATGGGGACAGACTTCTGAGTAGGGCCTGTAGTGAAAGAACAAGGGGTGATCATTTTAAATTAAAAGATGGTAGATTTACCTCTTAATCTAAAAGGGTAGATAGCACCTCAAATACTGTGTTCAGTTTTGAGCCCCTCACTCCAAGAAAGACATTGAGGGGCTGGAGCGTGGCCAGAGAAGGGCAACAAAACTGGTGAGGGGTCTGGAGCACAAGTCTTCTAAGGAGCGGCTAAGGGAACTGGGGATGTTCAGCCTGGAGAAAAGGAGGCTGAGGGGAGACCTTCTCGCTCTCTACAACTACCTGAAAGGAGGGTGTAGAGAGATGGGGGTCGGTCTCTTCCCCCAAGTAACAAGCGATAGGACGAGAGGAAATGGCCTCCAGTTGCGCCAGAGGAGGTTTAGATTGGGTATTAGGAAAAATTTCTTCACTGAACGGGTTATCAAGCATTGGAACAGGCTGCCCAGGGAAGTGGTGGAATTGCCATCCCTGGAGGTATTTCAAAGCCGGGCAGACGTGGTGCTGAGGGACATGGTTTAGTGGTGGGTTTGGCAGTGTGAGGTTGATGGTTGGACTCAATGATCTTAAAGGTCCTTTCCAACCTAGGGGATTCTATGATTCTATGACCTGCACAAGAAGAGGATGGGATGAGGCTTGCACAAGCCATGGGTTTGGCTCCTGATGTTGCTGCAAAGGACCCATGCAGACCCTAACACCTCTGGACAGACACTTCGTGGCCTCAACATGTGCAAGGTGGGGACATTCCCAGGAGCTGCTGCAGAGGTTTTTTTTGTATGCACGCTGATTAACAGCCTGGAAAGCACCGTGAGAGGTGAAACCACTGAGGAGGTGCTCAGAAGCCTGCCAAGGCAGCAACTCAACCGCAGGGCAGCACAAGGGCACCTTGAAGCACTGACAGCAGTTGTGTAGGGACAGCTAAGAAAATGGTGTCGACCCCTTTTGCCTGACAGGACCCAGGTCACAGCAGAGACAATGTTGTTTTGATACATTTTGAGGCAGAAGATACAGAAATCCAGTCCCTGGGGTTCCCTCTCAAGCCTCCTTCTTGTTCTTACAGGTAAATGAAGGGGAATTTATAGGGTGTAAGTCAGCAATTTACATATAGTTATGGAGCCTGAGGCTACTTTGAGAAAGGACAAACATAAAATTGCGTTGACCAGCAACTCCTACAAATTATTCCCACACACCAGATAAGATTTGTCTTTCAGATTAAAAGACCGTGACATTTAAAAACCACCATAAAGTGTAGGCTTCTTGAGAAATAATTATTTAATGGCAATTCCCCAGCTATTCCAGGTCAAAAGCGGACACTCAGAAAGAGAGAAAAAGAGACTTGTGAGACTTTTCAACAATGAGATAGGACTAAAGGGCTAGAGAGAAGAAGCCAATCAATGTACAAGCGTAATTGGGCACACAGACATCCATGTCATTTATTGTGAGATGCATGCAGCGCTTTTAAGATAGAAAGCCAATGAAATGGTGCTAAGAAAAGAGACAGGTAGCAATGGTCAAGATTAATCCTTTGCGCAAAGGTAATCTGTAGCTTTGTTCTGCATTGTGCAAGGAGAGGTAATTAGGTATGGCATTGAACAAATACCCGGAGCCTGGCTTTTAATAGTCACAACGATGCTCTAAGCAGTTCCCGGATAGGCTGGGGTTGCTCTGGGAATGAAAACTCCAGGGTCCCCAAGGTTTCGGTAAACGTCAATGAACCTTGTGTGTTGCTGTGTTCCCAGTGCAGTAGAGGAAGAAATCAATCTGCTTACTCATTAGTGTGGCAGTTATTTCTATCCACATATCCACACCGGATCGTGCGTGGGAGAGTGCCACATCGATTGCGTGCATTTCTTACGGACTTGATTGGGAGGCGTGATCAGTGCAACAATTTTCCCTGATGCTTCACCACGTTTACTCCAACAAAAACTTTCATTCCCATACAGTTGTACTGGTATGAATCTGGGAAACAAGGGAACAAGCAACCACCAGTCTGGGAACAATAGCGTAAAGCACAAAGATTAGACATGAATTTATAATATTACATGGTTACTTACCCTTTGAACGAATTTCACTGGTGTGCTGGGTTCAGAAACACAGAAACATAGAATAGTTCGGGTGGCCATCTAGTCCAACCCCCTGCAATGAGCAGGGACATCTTCAACTAGATCAGGTTGCTCAGAGCTCCGTCCAACCTGACCTGGAATGTGTCCAGGGATGGGGCATCTCCCACTTCTCTGGGCAACCTGGGCCAGTGTCTCATCACCCTCACTGTAAAACATTTCTTCCTTATGTCATGTCCGAATCATAGAATCACCTAGGTTGGAAAAGACCCTTAAGATCATCGAGTCCAACCATCAACCTAACACTGCCAAACCCACCACTAAACCATGTCCCTCAGCACCACGTCTGCCCGGCTTTGAAATACCTCCAGGGATGGCGATTCCACCACTTCCCTGGGCAGCCTGTTCCAATGCTTGATAACCCGTTCAGTGAAGAAATTTTTCCTAATCTCTAATCTAAATGCCCTCTGGCACATCTTGAGGCCATTTCTTGAGGCCATCCCCGAGATGCAAAACTTAGGTGTCACTTCACCCATCACTGAAGTGCAGTTGACCGTTTTGCTGTTGGATGGCGTGTGAGCAGTGCTGCTCTGCAGCCTGGGAGGAGGGATGGAGTGGCAGAGCAGGGATTTGGCAAACACCGGGCTTGTAAAGAGCAAAAGTAATGGACGCTGTGGATTTGTGTCTGTGTAAGATGACGAAAGCCTACTGACCTGCTTTGCTAGGGTTTGGGACAGCTGCTAAATTCAGTTTCGCATAATACTATTAAAAAAGAGTAGAGGTTCTTTGTAGCTCAAATTGCTCCTGAGCTCAGTTGTCTGAGTCCTGCGTTGGGCCAAATTTTCCGAGGCAAAATCAGCCTCTGTGACAGACACGGCTTTCGGTAGCTCAGATGTTTTCAGGGTTGTCTCAGCTGTAATTAACTACGAGGACTTGCAGCCTGAGAGTGTTGAGGAGGATTTCTAACTATCTTCCCCTAATTTGTGGTGGTCATTTCTGAGAAGGGCAAGACGTACTTGCAAACGTGTTGCCACCTTCATACGCAGGTAGAGCTCAGTGCGAGTCTAACTAAGCCGGTCTCAGTCAGCGTGACTCCCCCGCTGGCAGATCTGGAGGGGAAAGACTCCCCCAAACCTGCTGCTACATCTCTGCTCCGAGACGAATGACGCCAGTCAGAGGTATGATGAGATATTTCCTCCAGCAGCAAGGTCTCCATTGCATTGGCTGCTTCCACTTCTTCATTTCCTCTGCTCTAGCTTGACACCGTCCTCTGCTTTCACTCCTACCTAGTAACCTTTGCATCCTCAAAGCAGCTTTCATTTTAATTGCTTTTATCAGCACTCGCTTTCGAACACGCTCTGAGGACGTCTCATGTCTGTGTCTGGTGGAGGCTGGGTCCTTGTTCACAAAAAGGGGACTACAGTGTAATATTGCAGCATCACACCCAATTACCTGCTTTAGAAGCTCACAGAGTTACAGGTCTGTTAAGGCAACGAACACTTAACCTTCATTCCTAAGACCTCTAAGGGATGTTTGCAGTCTCCAGCGTGGGATGGATTCACATCAAGCTTTGCTGAGAGGTCAAGTTTCTTAAGCTGCTGTTCCAAATTCAGCTGAAACTGAACATAAAGAAACAGAGCTGCTGTCTAGGAGTGTCTGAAGGTCAATAATAAGCAGAGCCTAGCAGATAGGTGCCTACAGGGCTTTAAAAAAGATTAAACAAATGACACTGCGATGTCCTGAGCTGCATTCTTCTCCATAAGCAGAGGTCTCCTGCTATCTCACTCCAAACTGTGAGGAGGCTGGACATCTGGGTTGTGTCCCCAGTGAACAGTAGTTTCTTCCCAAGAAATTATTTTGCCAAGAGAAATAATCTTGTGCAAGTCTTCGCTTTCTCAAAATTGTTCCTTCTTACCACACTTCCCCGGGCTGCACTCCCACCGCAAGGCCGGGAGAGAGCAAGTCACCTAAGCAAACCATTGACTCACATACACTTTCACCTCAAATGGGCAAAGATCACTCAAAGTTCGGCCAGACACATTTGTTGCACAAACACAAACAACTTCCAGCTAGAGTTTTGCCTGCTTTCCTTGGGTTTTGGGAGGTTTTTTTCATACTACAGGTTCAGTTGGTTACAGCTCGTTTTGTTCCTGCTGTTCTGATGCTGCTATAACTCCTTGGAGGCACACGTTGTTCATATAGCTGTTGGTGCCAAGACAATTGGATCTGCAGGACTTGATGCAACGCTCGGTTTGATCCCATCTCTGTCTTCCTACTGGAGCTGCACCACGTGTTCCCACCTCTTGGCAATGAATAAGGGTTCTGGGATAATACCTGGGTGCAGGTCCTTCTAGAGGGGAAGGGATGGGAGGCAGCCTCAGGACACATCATCTGGCCCACTGATGTGTTCAGTCGCAGCAGATCATGCTGCACGTGTCTGCAGTTGATACACAACCACAGAGCTCTGTTGGGTTTGCTTCGAGGAGCAAGGGGCTTTCGGACACACCAGGGAAGACCACTAGATGCCTTGGAGGTGATGACCAGCAACTTTCACTCAACTTGGTGTTGGTGAGAAGAGCAGAGATGGGATCTGCAGTCTCCTCGGGAGCCCTCGTGAGTGAGGAGGTGCTCTGCAATGTGCTGTGCATCTTGGGATGACTTAGAGGCAAGCACAGTCTTTCCATCACCTCCAGCCTGCTCTGGATCAGGTCCAGGATGCATCGTCATGGCCGTGATGTGTGGTGTGATCCGTTACCAAGTAAGGTTTCTTTTAAGGATGTAACCGGTTGTGCGGCAAGATCGTGGGCTTACAGGGAGGTGATAATATAAGCTGGTTAATTTTTTAAAACCACGCATTCCTCGCCCCCTCTTTTCTTTTGAGCTTAATTTTTAAAATGGTCTGTCGGGTTTGTTGCCAAATACCGGTTCGTCACTTTTTTGTCAAACCTTCACAGCTGGGGACTTTCCATGGGACAGGTTGTTTGGAAAAAGTGATGTAAATTGTAAATTGTGTCTTAATTTGTCTTAAAATATCTAAGCTTGGGAAACATGTCATCTCACTGAAGGTAATACATATGCTCAGAAATTCAGCAGGTAGCCGTTGAAAACTCACACCAGCAATAAAAGTCACAGTTATTTTTAAAAATGATTGTTAAAATGTATAGCTGATGCTAAAATGAGATAATTAAATTTATGGCTCAAAAGAATCTTTCCCCCCCCACACTGATAATGAGACCATATAAGAGAATAATTATGCAGAAATAAATGACAACTGAAACATTTTGAATGAGATTTCAATAAGCAACTTGTAAGTCAGCTATGTTTCTTTCAATTTGTTCCTCCAATACAGAAAAAAACATGGCCTGGAGTTCAAAACCTACGTCTTGAGCTAAACATTCTCTTGAGTGATATGTTGCTGTTTAGGAGAGGGGTAAATTTTGACAGATTCTGGGGGTTTTTTTGTTCCAGATGATCCCATTGCTCTTCTGAGTATTTCCCAAGAAAAATACAGGACAGGAAGTTAAACTAAAAAGAGAATGTAAATTCATGTCATTCAGTGAAAGTTCATCGGATGTATTGGTTAAATGACATCTTACCAAAATAATGTTCTCTGCTTCTGAAAACTGGCATAAGGGATGCGTATATATTTGTATGTATTTTTTTATTCTAACTGTATT
The DNA here is from genome assembly GCA_013397275.1 of Burhinus bistriatus. Lineage (NCBI taxonomy): Eukaryota > Metazoa > Chordata > Aves > Charadriiformes > Burhinidae > Burhinus > Burhinus bistriatus. The sequence goes on from VYXH01007627.1 coordinate 86,147, forward strand.
ACACAAGAAAAGTAAAAGCATAGGTCTTCATGTTTTGCATCTTGAAGGAATTCATAGGACTTTACTGATAATAGACACTTAAAATAGTGATTATTAAAAATTATTTAGAACAAGATTCCCCCCAAATGCAATGGGTCAACATATATATGACATTAAACCTAGGCTGAACAAAGGTCTCAACCCTACAGAAATCCAACTGCTTGGTAGATGAAATATTCAAAATCACAAGTGTTGGATAGTTTATTGCACTAGACCTTTTATGTTCTGTAGATATGCAAGGGGAAGAAAACTTAAACCACAGAATTTTCTAGACCAGAGTTTTAAAACCATGTTCTTAAATTAGCCTTTAACACCTATATTTAGATGCTTCAAGTCTGATAATATTTCAAAGGTGCTGAGCACCTCGGCTTTCCATTGACACAGAAAACTTCTCGACACTTCTCTGAATGAGATCACATTTCTCAGAAAGCCTAAATATGGTTGTAGGCACCCAGTTTTGACTCATTTGCCTGAAAATTTCACAGTAAAACTCAGTCTCCAAACTAAAGACTGTAAAGAATTACTGAAGCAAACCCCAATGCTTCAGGGGGCTTGTGAGAGACTTGCATGATGGTTGTGATCTCTTACAGGAGAATGTGGGTTTACCAAGGAATCTGACCACAAAAGTTGTGGCAAAGACAGCGCCAGGAAGGGTAACTGACAGCAATAAAAGAGATTTATGTTAATTGACTCTTGTGTGTGCCCATAATGTAGGGGTTGGCATAGAGTCCTTAGAAACCGTAGCATACGAAACCAAGCAGCACTTGAGCATCGCTCCCCATCCTGGTCTGAACCCAGCCAGGGCCACCCCAGCAAAGAGCAGAGCTGATAACAGGTTGAGGAAAAAAATCTCCTCGTTGGGTCTTTTCCACCTTCTTATTTCCGCTGAAGGCACCACTCTGCCAGTTCAAGCCTTCTGGTGGTTTCAATCTAGAGACATTGCAAATTCCCTCATCTCTTAGAGCTCTCCGTGCTGTGTCTGCTGGAGCCTCCCCATGACAAGGGAAAAAGCCATCTTTGAGCTCAGGATGCTGGTACAGGTCCAAGCAGTTCTTATCCATCTTTTGCAAGTGCAAGCTGCCCCAGATGAGCGTCAACTGGGGTGACGATTTTTCTCGTAGGCTCCTGACCACTGTTGAAATGTCCTGAGACCACCAAACGCTGGCCAGTGAACCATCTCCAGATGATAATCTCTTCTTCCTGCCATCGACTTTCTCCTAAAACCCACAGCTCGTAGCAGTGGTGGGGCTGGGTGTGGTTTGGGTTCGGTCTCTGAAGGTGGTATCATTTATCCCAAGTCACCGCTCCATTGGGATTTGTCAGATTCCCATTCCTCCTGCCAGGAGCAGTCCAGCTGCTGCGCTGCTGTTTTGAACTCAGAAGTGCAGCAGCAACTGTGGGAAGGGAAAGTAATACAAAAGACAAATTGCAGGATATTTTGGGTCAGGTCTTGCACTCGCGGTGGTTCAAGCTTCCATGCTTTGTTCACCATATTGTGGGATGTGAAGGCGCTCGCATCGCTTGTATGCCTCGCACACAAAGCATGAGCCTGATCCCCGCAGATCCCCCGGCGTTTTCGTTGTGGCTGGCAATCTTATTGCAGCAGAGAGTTGCTACATATCCTGTAGTCCACAATGTGTTGACTTCCTGTTGCTACAGAGATTTAAAAATGACAAATGACAGGGTCTGAGTCAGATAAAGCAGCCAGACCTCGGACCAGAGTACCAGTTATATANCCCGGCCCCGGACCAATGTTCCTTTTTTTATCCTTTTTTTTTTTTTTTTTTTTTGGTTGACTTGGGTTTGTTTAGTTTAGTTTAGTTTTGTTTTATTTTATTTTATTGTATTTTATCTTATATGGGTTTGGGTTTTTTTGTTTTATTTTATTTTGGTTGGGTTGGGTTTGTTTGGGTTTGTTTAGTATTGTTTTGTTTTATTTTAATTTATTTTGTTTTGTTTTATTTTATATGGGTTTGTTTTATTATATTTTATTATATTATATTTTATTTTATTTTATTTTATTTTATTCTATTTTGCTTTAATGTCAGTTAAAGAAATGTCATTTTGAAACCAGCTTCAGACTTTGCTGCGATACCTAAATGGCTGTCAGGTCTTTGGCAAGCCACAAAAGATGTGATTGCTCACACATGGCTTTAGGTACATACTGTGTCGATGTCTATACACGATCGAGTCACCCGTGACTCCCTTTAGAGTCAGTAGAGAGAAGTGAGCACTTTTAGGCTGCGATTCATCTCACTTGTTTTAGACATCTGCTTCCCAAGAAGGTGAATCGCACTCCGGGAGCGTCTCCCCTCTGGTCACAGTGAGAGCCCAGGGTGACTCAAACCCCAGGATGCTTTTGATGAGAGCGACCCCAGCCTTGTCTGTGCCTCTATTTCCCATTTTTAAAAGGAGTCCACTCCCCCCCTGCCCCGGATCAGTGTGGTCAGTGGGTTGATGTCCACAATCTTTGAATGCAGGGAGCGACTTACAAGTGACAAGTGCTGTTTTTCACAGTCAAGGCCCTGGGCTGTACAGAAGTGGTACGTAACGTGTTAGATACAGTTATTTATTAGTTATCTTGCGGTAGTGCTTAAGGAGTCAGAAGGATGAAATACGAAATCGTAGGAGCGTACACCTAAGAGGCTCCAGTGGTATTTGAACTCTGATTTTCACCGTAATCATTTCAAATGGGGTTGGAGAGAGATTTAGGAAGCCCTGTTTTTCATGTTTCCTTCAATAAACATGCCCTCAGGTTTCCCGAGAAGACCTGCTTTGCTGTCCTTGCACTTGATGAGCTGCAGATATAGAAATGAAGACCAAAGACTGAGCATGCAGTTCACTACTGATGATTTATTTCCTGCAGTGTTTCCCAGGACAATTTGCTGGGATCTATTTAAACCATTTAAAGCCTTTCTTCCTATAGAGGAAGATACGTTGAGGCTCGGTAACACTATACTGGCCAAATTTCTCTGTCAGGGTAACAGATAGAATCATAGAATCATAAAATGGTTAGAGTTGGAAGGGAGCTTAAAGGTTGTCTAGCTCCAACACCCTGCCATGAGCAGGGACACCTCCCACTAGACCTGGTTGCTCCAAGCCCCGTCCAACCTGGCCTTGAACACCTCCAGGGATGGGGCAGCCACAGCTTCCCTGGGCAACCTGGGCCAGGGTCTCACCACCCTCACAGTCAAGAATTTCTTCCTAATAGCTCATCTAAATCTCCCCTCTTCCAGTTTAAAACCGTTGCCTCTCATCCTATGTCTCCAATCCCTGATCCAGAGTCCCTCCCCAGCTTTCCTGGAGCCCCTTGAGGGACTGGAAGGGGCTCCGAGGTCTCCCTGGAGCCTTCTCTTCTCCAGGCTGAACACCCCCAACTCTCCCAGCCTGGCCTCCCAGCAGAGGGGCTCCAGCCCTGCCATCATCTGGGTGGCCTCCTCTGGCCCCGCTCCAGCAGGTCCATGTCTCTGCTGTGCTGAGGCCCCAGCGCTGGAGGCAGCACTGCAGGGGGGTCTCCCCAGAGCAGAGCAGAGGGGCAGAATCCCCTCCCTGGCCCTGCTGCCCACGCTGCTGGGGATGCAGCCCAGGATGCGGGGGGCTTTCTGGGCTGCCAGCGCACGTTGCCGGCTCATGTTGAGATTCTCACTCCCCACCACCCCCAAGTCCCTCTCCTCAAGGCTGCTCTCCATCCATTCTCCAGCCAGCCTGGATTTGTTCTTGGTTAATCACGGGTAAATCCAACTCCCACCTGAATCAGCAACCTGACTGGCTGCAAGGCAATCACTACCAAAGGAGGTTTTGAACCGTGTCCTACCAATACTGACCCAGGGTGGGGTGATGGTGATGGGGAAAGCTTGTCCTTTTTCTGCTCCCAGGAAAAATACACCTCATCATGACACTGGAAAGGTAAAGTCAACACAGGCTAACTCCGTGCAGAGGAGAACTGCTGCATGTGAAGTGCTGACTTCAGACTAAAATGATGACAGATCATTAAAAAAAGTTTAGTGGACGTTTACTTGTAGAGTGCTCAGAAAAAAAAAAAAAAAAGATGTTGAGATATTGCTGCGCTCAGTCACTCCCTAGGAATTTCCCTTCATGCGGCGTTAGATTCATGACTAAGACTTCTTTTCCGACTCGTCTGTGCTGTAATGGAGTAAATGAAAACAATCTTGACTGTGTGGGGCAATAATTGTTTGCAACAGGGCTTTCTTTTTTTTTTTTTTCCCCCCAGAACACGAAGATGATCAGATTATGAGTGGAAAAAAAAATAATTATGTAAGTAAAAAAAAAAAAAATACAAATACACATACTCCCAAAATATCCCCGGGCTCAGAATTACTAACTGTTCCTGTGGATTAGCTGGAGAGGGTATGAAAAACGCTTACACATCTGCAGCGTGTCCAGACTGCTATTGGCAATACCTTTTTCTGTTGCTCAGGGGATCTTGATTTCTTCCAGTGAACTTTAGAGCAAAGGACCTCAGGAGTCTGATGTCCTCTGCTCCAGCCCCATACGACAGCAAGAATAGGTCTCCACTATTTACTACAGTTTATCTGCCATAACCTACATACTTTCAGTATTTCTGAAGACGTTTCTGCACAAAATAGCTCTCATTGTTGGGAATTCTTCATTGATAATCTAGAATCTATATTTCCCCCAAAAATGTCATTTTTGTTTAGGTCCTGGTAGGGTCTGAAGACTTCACCTATGCTTAGGGCTTTGCTGTGTGAAGTCTTCTACAAACATGGACTAACCAGGCATAACTGACATAAGTGGTTAAAAATAGTGGGCAAAAAGGATTATTCTTCTGTATGCTGTGTGGGGACTGAAGTACAGAGCAAAATCTCACAAGAAGGGCATAGCCAGGAACTGAACCATGTCTTCCAGGTCCATGTATAATGATTCGTAGGACATAGCAAATACCTCGACTGTAGGTGGGATCTGAACTTTTAGACCTAAACCAAAAGATAAAGCAAGCATAACTTGAAAAGAGGCCCAAGGTAAGAAAACCGTCTTGATTTTGATTATGAACTAAAAGAAAAGAAGCCCATGTTGCTATATAAAGTTGCTAGAGACAGTTAAAATGCTTTAAAATGATTTAATGAGTGGCAAGAAATCTTAGTCTTGTATTTGTCAGAATGAGAGTAAAGGAAGCTGCAGTAACTAAAGCACCAAGATGTTGAGAACATTGTACCTGTGAGGATGGCTAAGAGGGGCCATAGCATGAACACGTGTAACAGGAAGAATGTGCAAAACGACCTATAGCCTCCATGGAAAAACTCAGGGAAAGTTTGAAGCTAAAGACACTATGGGAAGATGCTGATATCTTATAGAATCACAGAATGGTTTAGGTTGGACGGGACCTTAAAGATCATCTAGTTCCAACCACCCTGCCATGGGCAAGGACACTTCCCATTAGACCTGGTTGATCCAAGCCCCATCCAACCTGGCCTTGAACACCTCCAGGGATGGGGCAGCCACAGCTTCTCTGGGCAACCTGGGCCAGTGTCTCACCACCCTCAGAGTGAAATTTTTTTTCCTGAGATCTCATCTAAATCTCCCTTCTTCCAGTTTGAAGCCATCACCCCTCGTCCTATCACTACACGCCCTTGTAAAAAGTCCTTCTCCAGCTTTCTTGTAGGCCCCTTTCAGATACTGGAAAGCTGCTCCAAAGTCTCCTCGGAGCCTTCTCTCCTCCAGGCTGAACAATCCCAACTCTCTCAGCCTGTCCTCATAGCAGAGCTTCTCTAATCATCTTTGTCACCCTCCTCTGGACCCGCTCTAACAGGTCCCTGTCCTTCCTTTGTTGGGGGCTCCAAAGCTGAACACACTATTCCAGGTGGGGTCTCCCCAGAGCGGAGCAGAGGGGCAGAATCCCCTCCCTCGCCCTGCTGCCCACGCAGCTGGGGATGCAGCCCAGGATGCCGGGGGCTTTCTGAGCTGCCAGTGCACATTTCCAGCTCATGTTGAGCTTCTCAATATCTTCCAGGCTTTCCTGTCATCCTGACCTCAACCATTTTACAGCCTTAAAAATCTTTTTTGCATTTAATGGCATATAATGGAATATAAGCATTTTATGCAGTCCCGGGCCGGTGGGCACATGATCTCACTTATTTGTTTTCAGAACCTCAGAGCAAGGTAGCCAGATGGGTTGTGTCCACCATCGTGTGTTCGGTACCATGCTCAGTGCTGCTAGGTGCCCTCAGGACATTTCTCTGTGTGTTTGTTCATGGCCTGCTTGTCTGTAAAGGGTGGATGATGAGGATTAATTTTTTTTTTTTTTCCCCAGCTTTTTGGAGATTTACTGATGCAAAATGCAGGTTCCCTGTTTATGCATTTTCTTGCTCCTCCTGCTCCTGTGATGAAGGTACCTCAGGAGGCTGCAGTCTGGAGAGCAGGTTGTAGGCATCTCCCTTCTTCCTTGCAGGGTCTAGGACATGGTATCAGACCACACGAGGAGCAGCCTCTTACATGGGCCTCAGCCCCTTAACTAAACTAAATAGCATCCTAATATGTGGAAATTAACAACATGTGTGTCCCACGCTAATGCTTACTCAGCCATTCCCAATATATTTTTCTAATCCAGGTTCACTAAAGGGGCAAATATTTCTTGGTTCATCCTCTCAGCCGATACTCTGAATAATGTACCTATTGGACGACTTAGACCAGCAGTGGCACAAGCCGTGATCAAGAAGAGAAAACGCAAAGTAAAGTCTGAGCTGTGACCTGCTCCACAAATCATGCAACCGGCTGGAAACATCTCATCGGCCGTACTTCAACATATGTACTAGGCAGTGCTTGGATGAGGTGGTCTCCAATCTCTTGCCGCAATCAAGGGCTACAGTATAAGGCTTTACTCCGGTAACAAGCTTCCTCCAACGCTCATGCCAATCCCTTTAACAGAATTGTCGCAAAGAAAAAAGGTTTACCGTCAGGCAGAAGTTGCCAACTCCTCCTCTTTTGTTGTCACTTCGCTCCTGGACCTGTAAATAACAGATCGCTCATTTGGCAACCACTTCTGTGCTAAGGCATGAGACCCAATGCCTAGTTAGGTGGTCAGATTCCTGTGTGATTTTCTGTCAGCGATGAATTTATTTAATTCATTTTAAATGCCTGCTCCCAGGAAATAAAGAATGTTAACCATGAGATGGTGATAAATGATGTGATAAGAGAAACACTGCTGATAAATACAGATCCTGCACTACCTGGAGCTCCAGTTCCCTCAAACACAGACACTGCTGCTGGAGCAAGGGCTAGAAAACCAAGCACTTGGTGAATAACCTGACAGCTCAGCTTTTTTCATCAGCAGGTAAGGTTGTTACATGATACTAAGTATTAAATTTTTCATGTATCCATGAGATAAATCTGTGGTGGTGCTATCTTCAGCCAATAAAGTTTGAATTCTTAATTGATATTCTGAGTACTTCACAGAGCTCAGTCGGTCCACTAGTAAAAGAAATGGAAACAGAGCCAGCAGCAAGAAATATGACAGTCACATTTGGCTTGAAACTACAGGACCAAGCATCTGGATTGGTGTGTCTGTAATTAATTAGTCACTGTTTGAGCAGACCCCAAGAAGTTTTTTCTCATTGAAGTCACCAAAACACCAAGTACACGCTCAATGTTTCAGGTTTAGCAAAGTAGAGAGGTTCTTCAAATGGAAGTTAAGCTCTTTACTTGCTAAAAATGGACTCTTCAAACAAGATGTGCTGTACAAGCCCCGGAGCAGATGGTCAGAAAGCATATACAATATTCCCTCCTGGCTTGAGCTTCTCATTGAAAATCCCAGCGCCCTTTTCCTAAAGAGGGCGTCACCCACAGCCCAGATTGCACCGTCGCATTCCTGACTGTGCTAGAGAAAAGTCATTTCCTCTGGGGCATCCTCTGGGGACCATCCAGCACATCCAATGCACAATGGCAAGGCTCTTCCGAGAAGTCATTTCTCCGGTTACAAGAGCCTTTGGAGAAAGGCAGTGCCCTCTCACCCTGACCAAGCATTCATATCTTTGCACCGCTCACAGCCGCATTCCAGAAGCTGCCCACAGCGTAAGCCAAACATTTATCCGGCGATCTGAAGTTTGAAATACAGAGGATCATAAAGGCATGATGTTATACTGGCCTTTCCAAATTTCCAGTAAGCCGGCTCTGTAGACCACGGAGATGATGTGCATCTGCTCCGTAACACATTCAGTTACCTCTCTGAACGCAAGAAATATATGATGTGTGAGTGAATAAGCATACATGGTAATCTTCTCGCAAGGAGATGTGTAACCCTCAGAAGCATCCCATGTCCACAGTGAGACCAGATGCTGAAGGATGTCGTTTCTCAGTCCAAATACTCAAACAGATTTGGGATATTCTCAGCTCTTTTGCCAAGATGGGCAAAACAGCCATACTGTGAGCTGCTGGATCCTGGAAATCTTAGCTATCTTGGCTGTTGGATATCCCGTCTGGGGTTGAAAATGGGAAGTAATAAGGGACTTGAACTTTTGGCATGGAAAGCTTCTGGAAGACACAACTGGATGTCAACACACTTTCAAAACTCTAGCCTACCTTGTCCCATACCTTTCTCTCTGACTGCAGGAGACAAGGGGATTGTCAATACAATCATGTAATTTATGTCCCTGAATCATTCCCAGTCCTGCCTCCCTGATCATCCAGACTAAAGAAAAGTTAATCTATCCTCAGGAATGAGCCGACTCTGTTGCTTTGCACCGTTCACTCCACAGGGTCCTCCAGCACTGCCCGGGAAACCTTGCACCCACAGTCACCTCCAGGACACCCCCACATGTGCCCAAAGGTGGACACATGTCCTTGCCACCTGTGACCTGTGCTCCACCACCAACCTGACCTTTATCTCCCATAACCCTGCCCAAGTGATAACCACCTGTGGTGGTCACAGTGGTGCATCTAGACATGATGGCTGCATTCAGCTCAACGTGGGTTTGGGAAGACAGATAAAAACATGATAGCCAAGGGCTAAATTGAGCAATGCACCCCCCTAACCACACCACTGGCACTGTGGTCAATATGCAAATATGACTATAGGTCAATCATTTTACCCCCATAAGTAGGCAACAGCCCTAGAGCCCTTTGAATTCTCCTGCACAGCAGTGGGCTGCACACCAGGATCTCCCCTTGAGCAGGGATGCCCTCAAGGTTACTTCTCGAGATTAAGAGATTCCTTGCCATAACAGATCCTTGGCAAGTGACTAATGACATGCTGAACTTTGAAATCTTAGCTAAGTGATATACAGAATTGATTGTGCACATATAATCCTTCAGACATAAACTGCTGAGCACATCTGGGACTAGGATTGGATCCAGCCGCACCTAGACTCCTCTCTGAGGAGTTTGGGAAGCAAGGAGGTCCTCTCTGAACCTCATGACTCAATGGGAGGGTCTCCCTGATGGTTCTATCTGGCCCTGTCCTCTATGCAGTAAATAACCAAGTGCACCTTGCCATCGAATCTTGTTAAAACAGTGTCACATTCACTACCAAACTTCGTTAAATCGCTGTGGTATATTAATAAAAGTATTGCTGTTTCTCTCTATGAGCGAAGTGCATCACTGCATCTGTGATACCACCACAGTATAAAACACCATTCTGGGGCTGCAACACAGAGCTGGTGAATTCAAACACTTTGTCTGAAAAGACACAAGCACAAAATACATATATACAGTGCCAAGAGCTATACATTGGAAATACAGAAATAGGGTGCTCCATGGCTCCCACCCTCAGGCCAGCGCTCTGTCCTTGGGGCAAACGCCTTTAGTAAAGTAGTTGTGGCTTTTGATGCCTGCCAAGGACTTCAGAGGTCAGAAAAATGTCCTTCTTGATCCTGAGACCCACTTTCAAAGACAATCTGTTGGCATAGAATCATAGAAGAGAATCATAGAATTGTTTAGGTTGGAAAAGACCTTTAAGATCATCCAGTCCAACCATTGACCCTACTCTACCAGGTCTGCCACTAAACCATGTCTCCAAGCACCACATCTACACCACTTTTTAACATCTCTATGGATGGTGACTCAACCACCTCCCTGGGCAGCCTGCTCCAATGCTTGATAACTCTTTCAGTGAAAAATTTTTTCCTAATGTCTGTGATGATGTTTGTGTGAGTTTGCATCTTGCTTCTCAAGTTTCTGTAGATGAAAGCTAAAAACGCAACTAGTCCTTATCCCTGGAGCGGGACATGGCTTTGATGCAATGTGACCATGTCTGTCTCTGTGACATGTTGCTGTCTAATATAAGCAACCATGGCTTCATCAGGGTCAGTAGTGGAAAAGGCAGCTGGATCGTGGTCCACCAAACAGTAACTGCAGCAGGTCTAGGGGGAGATGTCCCTGCCTATGGCAGAGGGTTTGGAACTAGATGATCTTTAAAGTCCCTTCCAACCTAAGCCATTCTATGATTCTATGATTTTATGAATAAAATGCTGACATTTAAGCTGTTGGTTCAAAACACCTAACAGGATAACGGCAGCAGGAGGAAGATCAGGGTAGAAATGTCTCTCGAGGAACACAGAGCATTTTCTTGGCTGCTTGCACATTGCACACTCTTTCGAGATCTGTTTATTATTTGATGCTGCCATGGAATCTTTCTGCACACAAGATGTTTGAGATAAACTCATCGCAAGACCTATGTGTCAAGGCAGCTGCAAAGCAGAGAATTTTCTGTCTTGGGAGGGCATGGTGAAAAAAGCCTTTGCAATGAACTACGCTCTTCCTCGGGAGAGAAAGGAATGCATGGAATGATTTAGCTGAGCTGTGTATAGCCCAAGGCTGTGAGCCAAGAGTCGAGGGAAGATAGTCAGATCCCTTTTATAGCTTAGCCCCACCCAGCTGGAAAGACACAGAGCAAAGTGGCTGAAATAGCACAGATGGAAAATGCCAAGAGTCGGAGAGCAAGAACAGGGAGCAGGGAGAGCATCTGAAAGAGCCTTTGTCAACAGGTTTGCTCCCAAGAGAAGGCGAAAGGTGGTCTGAGTTCCCACAGCAAACAGGTTTGGGCAAGTAGGAGTGCAGGCTGGGACTCCCCAAGACAGGAGCCTGCAAGGGCATGAAGTAGCAGAGTGCACGCTTTGTGCTTCCAAGTCTCTACTTCTGCAGAGACATGAAGGCTTGGGAGATACGAAGAATATCAGCTGTCCCTGCTGGTTGCTGATCTTCATCTGTAGTTAGTTTAACTCTCGGGGGAAGGAGGGATTTGAAGAGGGACTGGTGGGAAGTCATCGAAAAGACTGTCATGATGCTGGTTCCTCATGGAGGGACAACAAATGCAACAGTGAACATGATGACGGCCACCAGGGCAGTGACAAAAAGTCATGTTAATATCTGTAGGGCTGACAGAAGGTGTGTAGGTGAAACACCAAGTAACGAAGTCCGTGGCTCTTTGTACAGATGTAATACCTAAAGGCTTGGGGTAGTGAACAGCACGTAATGTCCAGACTCCAGTGTTGAACCCCCACCAAGACAGAGGCGTTCATTTGGCTGCCCTTAACTTTCAGGTTCTTCAGATTCCCGTGTTGCTCCCTGTTTTGCTTGAGCTTCTTTCTACTTATCAACTTCGCATGGCCAACCTTGCTTAATTTAGGGCATTTGTTAGTCCCTAGCTAGCCAGCAACAGCTTCCCAGCCACCCTGCAGCCCTTTGGTGCCCAGGTTGCAGTGTTTCTGGACCACTTACCTCTTCTTCTGCAGTGGAAACACATCGTGCAAGGGTTCAGGACTTTCATGGCCTTATCACTGAAGCCCCTGAAGTATAGACTTGTTCCTCATGTCTCAGAAAACTTTTGCTGCAATCTAATGGAATAAAATCCTACTTGGATGAAATCCCCAGTACCATGGTTTAACTGAATAGATTTATTACTGTACTTAAAATTTCCATCTCACAATCTTTGTAATTAATGAACACCCAAAGAACATATTTCACAGAGAATTAGAACAGGAAAGGCTTTAAGGACCATGAATCTGCTTTTTGTTCATTGCAATATGCATCTGAAAGGGGGTGTTTTTTCTTATGATCAGGAACAAATTAGGTATGAGAAATACAGTAGAGTTCATGAAAAGGGGGAGCAGATAACACAACAAACGTATTCATGTGGTTAAAGCGCTAGACTGAACCTCAAAGGGTCAGGTTTTGTTCCCGGCTCTGCCACAGACTAGTTTGTGATCTTGGCTAAGATGGTTTGCCAGGTCTGGACTAAATACATTAGTAATTGTCTGTCACTGTTGTGGTGGACATGGCAGACGGAACTGCTACTCAACCACTGTCTAGACCTGAGGGTGCTACATTTCTGCTAGCTGGCACCAACATGGTAATATCTTCTGCAGCCAACGATTTGACTAGGCTTCATGCCAAAGCCCTAAGGAAGAGTCTCAGGTTGGTGCCTTCTGCTACCTGAGGCACTGAGCCTCAGCTGAATACATCCTGCACAATAGACAGCCAGGTGACATTGTGCATGTTTGCACAGGTCCTTCTTCACACAGGTGACCCAGGGTCTCATTCTTGCTCCTCTGGATATGAAGAAGAGACTTGACTTCAATCCCCCATGAATCCAAAGCTCCTATCGCTCTTCGCTAGGACACAAGCTGGCAAGATCCTTACTATCATGGGATGTGAAATGTCCTCTGAACAGAAACATTGGCCCATCGAATCTAACAGCAAGGATACAAAGACTGGTGCTGAAGGAGAAGGAGGGTCATGTCTTGACTAGATGTTCTTAAAGCATGTTCCCTTTTTCCACCTTGGCTAGTGGAGGAAGGTCTCCATTGCCCTGCATTTGGAGATCTCTTCTCCGCATATACTCTCTCTAGGAAGGAGGCACCTTCCACCCTGCAGACCGGAGGATTTCATCATGTGGCAAGGGGCAAAAAGAGCCATATTCTACAACGGTCACAAAATTGTTTTGAAAGTAGAGCCTGAAGTCCTCAGAAGGACACAGCTGTGCAGGTCCAGTTGATTTCCATAGTATTTGGATGCCCTTATGCCACATTAGACCTGCTCAGCTCTTCAGCTGTAAAGTGGAGGTGACAACACATCCCTCTTTTGGTTGGTGTACATGGGCTGCTCTTTGGGAAAGGGAAAAAAACTCTTACCAAATGTTTAGTCAGTGTTTGGAGCAGGCTACCGTAGTACCACCTTGCCTCTCTAGGTAATAAAGCTGATGATGTTGCCAGGAGTCTGCCTGTGAGCACCACAAGCCCTTAGAGAGCTGTCAGAGCAATCAGAGGTACTTTGAGAAGGGCTTGGCTGGGTGACCCCCATATCATTGTCATCCCTCCCATTCAGATTTTTAAGGAGTAGTCTTGCCTTGAGAGCTGTCTGGATGTAAATTTTGGGTCTTCACTTGCCTTGAAGCTTTCGTTATGTGTGAGCGTCTGCAGAGTCGGTGGCAGGAGGAGGTTTTTTTTTTCCTAATAGCAACTTTCACACACACCATGATGTGTATTTCTGGGGAACCATCGCTAACATTCCCGGACCACAGAAAAATATGATCATTTGGCAGCTCCAGAGATGACTGTGGGATATAAAAGGAGAAAGGGTGGAGGTGGGGGAGATCCCAGAGGATAGACAGTAGCCTGTTCCCACACAAAGACCAGAGGGTGTGATGCCAATCCCAGCCGTTTGCTCAGGGTAAACCAAGGGCATGTTAACAGAAGTCAATGACATGAATTAAACTGGGTGGTTGGGAGAAGAGCCATTTCCAGAGATGGCATCAGTTGCAGATGAATTCCTAATGGGACCAATATGTTGAGAACTTTGCAGACAGCAAATCCCACACCAATGATCCAAGCGCCGGGGCAGAGTACGAAAATCCACCAAAATCATAAGCTGAAGCGTTAGTCATCATCTGCAGAAATGAAAGCTGACAAGGCAGCAGCTGCCTCGGTCGGAGCTGTTTCATATTTGCATGGCCCCATGTAGAGAAAGTTTGAATCAGAAATGCAATGAAGCCAAGAGGGAATGAGACATTAAGCCACCACAAGGGATAAAAGGGAGAACATTTCAATACGTAAACAACCAGAAATCTCCCGGGTAGCAGAGATGAATATCAACTTAGAGCAAGAGGACAATGGCCAGCGATGACACAGAGTAAGAGGGGTTGAAGCAGAATTAGTTTCACTGTCGGCTCTAGGTTTTACATGCAAGTGGATTGGAAGGTCAAGGAATAGGAATTTCCTGGCTGCATCTTCATTGTTCAGTCACTCCTGGTTTTAATTTAGCGTAGAATTGGCATTAATTACTTGCAGAACACCAGAGATGTATCATAGAGCTGCAGACAGCAAGGCACGGGATCAAAACTTGGGAAACTGGCACCAAACTCTGCTGTCCCACCTCATAAAGCCTTAGGCCAGGTGGCTTAACTGGGTCTGGGACTTCGCTCCTCTATTACAGAGATGAAAATCTGCCCTGGCTTCTCTTGTTTGCTAAGATATGAGCTCTTCATGCCAACATTACTGAAGGAGTGCCTTGGGTTCCCTCAGCTGTCCAACCTTCCTGGGAAGCAGTTGAATTTTCAAGGGCTAAACGTACGGAAAGAAAGCAGAGATTTGGGTCACTGAGCAAATGATTCTGCTGGCTTGGAGCTGGCCAGACACCTTTCCAAGTTGATTTACAAGCATGTAAGGGCATAAAAGTGACTGTGCTGAGTCAGACCAGGTCTGTAGTTGTTCCCCATCCCTCCTGCGGTGGAAGCCTAGGAAAGGAGCACACAAACAACACCAGAGGGTAGTGATACTGCCTCAATACCTCCTCAGTGCCTACAGAGTTGTGGCTTAGGGACTTGACAAGCGACAGGTTGTACATTTATGTTGAAGAGCCTCCGATGAACATTTCTTCCCTTAGCTATGCTATTGCCTTTGGGATCTGTATAAATGTTTGGTATCCATAAAGCCTGCTGGCAAGGAGGTCCGTAACTGAACTCCAGACTTCGCGAAAAGGCAGAACCGTGAGGTTTTTTTCTAAGCCTACTGCCCAATAACATCATTTGATGACCCTAATTCTGCCATTATTAGAATAATGCATAATTATTCTCTATGCCACGGTGTATCTGTTTGTAGAGATATTTACTGTGTCTCTCTTGAACAATCTCTTATGATGCTGAACAGTCTTCTTCCTTTTATACATTTCTTCTGAAAAAAAATTTTACACCTCTGATCCCTTTAAAACTTTTCTAATTCTGTTATATCCTTGTTGAGGAGTAAAGCTCAGAGAGCAAAAGAGCTTTCAAGAAGCTGTGGTTTCTTAAGTGACATCATCCTGTAGTTGTCTATCCCTTCCCAAGTAATGACTTCCCCATAATAGCTTTTCCTAAATGTTTTTAGCCACAACTGAGTGTTCAGTTGACAATTTTGTAGACCTCACTGACACCAACGTCTCCTTACTGAATGCTAAAGGGTGGTTCAGAGACCTTCTCTTTGTAGGAAAAAGTTCTGTTTGTCAATCGACACAACGTAGCATTTGCTGCCTTTGACTTTTATCCCTCAACCACTCTACAACTTTTCGGTTACTTTCCTCTTTAGGATTCCTAATAACTGTCCTTCACGCACATTGTCCCCTCACTTTTCACTCCCTTTTTAAGATGATTTATGGGTGTACTGCATGGTACAGACTGTATCATAGATCCTGTGGATATCCTCTGGTGATAGACCTCCACTGTGAAAACAAGTCACTTTTTTCTACCCTTCAAGCGATATCAGTCCCTAAGACTTCTCTTGTCTCATGAACTTAATCCAAAACTAGTGTCAAACTAAAAGCTTGTATTAATTAAAATCTTATTTTATTCTTTCCCCTCTTCCCACCTTCTCCAGAAAAGACCCCAGAAAAATATCATTCATGTGGTCTTTCTTATCCAGCAGGAAATCCCATTAGACCCATCATGGGAGCTATGTATAATTTAGATACATTCAGTCTTTGCAGGTCCCCTGAGGAGTCTTTTCAGGTCCTCTGTTGATACAGCTGTATTTGGCTGTTTCTGTGGACAAGTGCCTATTGATGGGAAGAAATGCCCTGGTACCAGGCTAGTCATGAAATTCTGCAAGTATGAAATACCAGACAACACCAATTTTGTTTTTCACTTGGTGTGGCTGCTGTATAAGCAAACTGTACCGGTCTTGTGAGCCTTTCTAAGCAGTTGTCAACATGCTGGCCAAGAGTTGCTCTGTTCTCCCAGGCTTTCCTGTGCCTCTAACTTGATATCTTGTTCAAAACTGGGGAGCTACTACTTCTCTAGCTCTCTTCTCCAGCAAAAGGAACAAAGAGGCGGGCGGTGGTCCTTCTCGTTGCCTCTACTTGGCACGGCCTCAGCTCTGGCAATGCTGCTCCCTCTGCCCAGGAGCCTCAGAGCTGAGCAAAGCTAACCAGCACCTGGAGATACTTCTTCTGGAAGGGAGAATCAAACAGTATTTCCCATCTCTTCCCTGTTCTGCTGGGAGTGGCAGACCTCTGGTTTAGTCCTAGCTCCTGCCTTGTACCCTCTTTCTCAGTGGGCCATAAAGAGTCTTCCTTTCATGATCCAGGTCGGGCATCGGGAGCCAAACTCCATACACACCTGCAGCACCACAAACCTTCAGTGTTTCCACTGAAACTTCATCAAAATTGTTCCATGGTTTCACCAGCAAGAACAGGGGTGGCTTCACGCCACTGGTACCAGCACTAAGACCATTTCATCTTCCTCCACTGCCACAGCGTATTGTCACCCAGATGAAAAAACTAAACAATGCCTAAATTTCTTGACTTGTACATTATCCATCCTAAAGCATGTGAAAGTGGAGGTTCATGACAAAGTGTATATCTGCTCCTGTTGCCGTCAATAGTCTTGGTGTGTACTATTCATTTATTTTAGGGTATTTTTCATCAAGGCCAGTCATCTGCCTTTGAAGTCTCCTACTGACTTCAAGCTTTCTCTTCTGTGTTAGAGGAAAATTAATTCCTGACTGTAAAATCAGCCTTATTCCTCATGGACAATGCGAACACAATTTCAAGCTCTGTCTTTGTACAACGATGCACACAACATTAATGAGGATTGCACATTGCAGTGTGTTTTTCTCACTGAACTCACTGTCCCCTCTACATGTCAGTCTGTAAAATATCCCTCCAGAGTTTTCATTTCTAGTCATCTCTTTGCAATGCAAAATGAAACATGCATTAATTATTCATACCATAAGACGACTCATAAAATTTTTCTACAAGAGACATTAGATTTTGAGTAGCAGCAGATGAATACAGGAAAATTAAGGGGCATATTGAAGGGTATTATATCAGAGCCAAGGGCTGCAGGAAAGATTTTGGAAGGCCCATAATTTTCATTAATAGATCTTTAGCCTTCAAATACGAAATTAACCCAAGATTAGATTCAGTCAGCCAACTTGGGAAAAAAAACTGTGAATGTTACAGGGATTTTATTTGGGTCCTGTGAGCTGGGATTCGAAGGCACTGTAAAAAGGGCAAAATATCTCTGTAGTCATCAGTGTTTCTGGGTCTATAGTTTCAAGAAAGAAAAGAAAGTGAATTTGGTGGGTAACTGGATAGATCCAACCTAGGTTTGTGGCAGTTTCCTTTAGTTAATAGAAATCCCAGTTTATGTGACAGTCCCTCTATTGTATTTTTCTGCCTCCGGCAGTGGTCAGCAGCGACCGCTTAGAGAAGGGGAACATCAGGGATGTCTTCCTCAGCGAACTCTTCTCTGCTAGCAACATCTGTCTTGGCGAGCAGATGAGTAGGTACCGGGGCTTGAGCAATTCCACAACTGTAATGGTCTGAGCAGAGGCATAGCACTTTTTAATCATGCTTTTTTGTCCTGCCCAGGACTTAATCTGCCTTTTCTTTGCATGCATCAGAAGAAATCTCATCCCCTTTAATACTGCTATGAACCATGGCCCTTCAGGCAAATCACAAAGAAAGCTCTTACCGGCAGGCAGGGGGCCTGATCATTTCTTAATTGCATCTCTGGGAAGAATTCAATTATAACCATTTCCTAAGTGTGGAAATAAACACTTGGCGTGGGTTGCTCCAGCGGTTAAGAACCTCCTACCATGTCCTGACTTAGAGACCAAGGAAATTGTCTTCCTGCTAGGTAGGATTAAAACAAAAAAGGCATCTTGTTTTAGCCCTCCTAAACCTGAAAGCTTCTTAAAAGTCTCAGAAAAACAAACGAGGGAAAAAAACCAACAAACCAACAATGAAGCCATCCAAAACTGTTCTTCTGTGTCTTCTTGTCCATTCTCCTATCTGGAACAGCTGGGAGCAGCTTGTTAGGAGACACCAACTTATGGTCAGACTATCCTCCTTTGCAGAGAGTGAATAACAGCTGAAAACAAGAGCACTTCTGATGATAGCCACCAGGTAAACAGACAGCTAATAAGGGTAACACTGGATAAGAAAGCTGTTCCCCCTTCTCTTCTTCCTAGAAACCCTCATTACCTAAATGGAGCTGGTAAAGCTCATTCTAGGTTAATTTGTTGCTATCCTTTTTCTAGCAAAAAAAGGCCCAAAGCAAAAAAATTATTTTGGGGTCTGGTTTGAAGCATATATCCCAGGATCCAGGGCAATTTACCATTCCCATCCTCTCTCCAGTGTGTATGATTGGGTATCTCACTTCCAGTTGCGTTTTGGAGTGACAAGCTTTATGGTCACAGGAACTGCTTCATGAACATGAATCTCTTTAAAACATGTAATTCAAGTCACGTCAAAGGTCTGATAATATTTTCCTGCACCAGGGCTACTCTTTGAACGTTGTGGGGTCCAAATCACCCCAGAACGGTGGGGTGGGCTGTGTTAGGACATGGGGAGAACTGACACACTCATCCCCTTAGAAGCATGGGCCTTCTCATGAACCCCAGCAGATACCAGGGCATGACTGCACCCATCCTGATATAAAGTCCAACAGACGGTTGGATTCTGTGGGATATACGACCCAAGGCAGGCAAAGCTCTGGCTGCAGGAGGGCTGTCTCAGAGTAGCTGGAAGCGACATCAGAGGTGAAGAACATAAAACAGCCCCAAATCTGCCTTCTGAACGACTAATAGGGCTGAGTCTTGACTGAACATCAGATGGTGTCTCATCTACAGCCAGACTCTGCTATCACGCTCCACCGATGCTAAAAATGAATAGTGTGATAATCCCCTCCCCGGGGGAGAAATGGTTTGCAGTGTAAAAGGTGCATCTCAAACATTTTGAAATCCCAAGAGTTCTGCAAACACTAGAAAAGAAAAAGCCCAGTTTCCTACCGAGCTGTGGCTCTTAGTTGATCGCCTTCGGTGCCTGAAAAGTCTGTGAGCTCTAACTTATATTTTTCTAGCTGAGGGGTCATTTATGATGTCTCTCTCTCTTGTTGTCTGCTCCATGTAAGTTTGCAGATGAGCACTTGTAGGGCCTCTCTCCTGCCCAGCTGATGGGAACAGAACACAGCTGAGACATGGGATAGACACAAACACCAACTCATGACCCACAAAATCCTTCTTTGGGGGCATTGTACGTAGACAAAATGGCTTACACCCAAATACCAAGGAATCAGAGAAAGTTAATAATTTCCAAGGCTTTGGGGCTAGCTGGGACCTTTGAGTTAATCTTATCTGGGTTGCACAACTCAAGCCAAAGAACTGCACCAAATGGCTTCTGCATAAAGCCCTTATCTTTTTTTTTTTTTTTTCCAACTAACAGGCATCATCTCATAGAAGAAATAATAAACTGGGATTTGAGAGATCAGCATTGAGTATGTAATCTCCTGTTTCACTTTGTGTTGCTTAATTAATTCTGCGCTTCAATTCCCTCCGGGCAAAGTATAAACAACAATACTTCAGTGTTTCACAAAATTATTGTAGCTGTTAAATGTTTCTAAAGTCATTCAGATACCACAGTGGTGAGAGGCATGGAAAAATCTATACATAAATCAGCCCTGTTTATATTTCTGCTGATAGCAGAGATATCACAGAGTGTTTCTTGTATGGATTTTTTTTTTTTTAATCCCCAAGTGTGGAGAAGATATTGCCTCTGTCATATTACAGACTGAAAAAAAAATTAAACTCGTCAACATCATAGTACAAAAAAGGGGAATAAATAATTCTTAGCAGCAGTGTCGCTCTTCACATCTTCAAAGCACTTTACAAATATCTGCCAGGAAGCTGACTTTCCACTCTGACGTTCAGATTCCCAGGGTATTGTTTCTATTTTGGTGAAATGTTTGTTATGACAGCATGACCTTCCTGAAAGAATAGCTTCAACGTTTGAGAACCCATCCCTGGCAGAACTACATCTCAAACTACATTTTTAAGTGGCTCTTCTAAAATATATCTAAAAGCACATGTCAATAATCCCATTCCTTCTTATGAATTGACAAGGAGTTGTCCATACAGGGGAGAATGAACCACGTCTTTCTCCTCCAATGCGTAATAAGGAGGTTGGAGGGATGCCTGCATGGAAGGAGTTGGGATTTAACATCGTATAAACATAGTTTGGGGGAAAAAAGATGAAAGCTGACTTTGCGTGTGCTAAGGAGACCGTCCTCCTGACATTCCCCTCTTCAGAGGTGAAGGAGAACACGGAGAGTTGTGGGGTTGCTCCTGGGACAGTGAGTTAGAAGCAGAGAGCTGAGCTTTGGATGAGCTGCTCTGGGGGACCTCGCCCTGATCCTGAGCAGGTAAGGTTGGTGGCCATAGGAAGGAGCCCTCTGCAAATCGTTGCTCCTGGAGAGCTCAGAAGTGGAGTTGCCT
This sequence comes from Burhinus bistriatus, assembly GCA_013397275.1. Lineage (NCBI taxonomy): Eukaryota > Metazoa > Chordata > Aves > Charadriiformes > Burhinidae > Burhinus > Burhinus bistriatus. The sequence continues at coordinate 106,900 of VYXH01007627.1, forward strand.
GAGAAACCGAGACCCCAGAATTCATGCTAAGGACCTCACAGCACAGCCCCTCCAAGCTCAGGGTGGGAATGTCCTCTCTTCGCTGTAAGTGAGCAACGCAGCATGGTCAGCAGTGGGTTTTGGACTGTTTCCTAGGGCAGTGTGGCTCTGTGAGTGGGCATCTACCTGCAGTAGGTGCAGACCCTTCTTTATAAACCGAATACTGAATGTTATCCAGAGGGCTTCAAGACTCTCATGAACACAGACTGCTCAGAGGAGGTCCTAATAAGGGCTCCAGCTGAGGGAAACACTGCAGCGTGAGCCCAGTCTTTTTTTGGAAGAGGCTGCCCAGAGAGGTGTTGGAGTCTCTGACTCTGGAGACATTCCAAACCCGCCTGGACGCCATCCTGTGCAACCTGCTCTAGGTGACCCTGCTCTGGCAGGGGGGTTGGACTAGATGATCTCCAGACGTCCCTGCCAACCCCGCTGATTCTGTGATTCTGTGAATCACCTGCATGGCCTCACTCTGGAGGAGACCATGGACTCCTTTCGTTTTGAGTCCTAGATTCAAGGTAAAACGTGCTCATCGGGAAGGAGGGAGGAAAGCAGAAGAGAAGAGTATGCTCACCAGAGATTTCAGCCTTGATGTTTTGCAGTGTTTTTTTGGCTTCCCTCTCCCCAGCTAATCGTTCAACTGCACTTTTTCTTGCGAGCAAACACAGCCAAGACCTCCAGCTGCATCACGGGCACTGAAATCCACCACGTTGCAGAACAGCCTTGCTGCAGCCTCCTGTCGCTCTGGCACGATGCAGAGCAGCAACAAGCAGTGTAAACAGATCAGCCTGGAGAAATAAACATTAGACTAAAGATTATTTAATAACTGTCTTTAATTAAGTAATTTACTGACCAAGGTCAACGGCATGGGGTCCTGCCTCCCATGAAGACCTTGAGGATTGTGGTCTGCAAGAGGTGTGAATCAGGGGAATTTCTTTGATGTGCAGAGGTTGTGCCAGCTTACACCCAGATAAGGATCCGATCCTGCGAGTTTGCCACTTGCTTTGGTTGGAAGAAGGGCAGGCCCAGGTTTAGCAAGGCTAAAAAAGATCAAAGAGGTGCAGTTTCTTGGAAACAGCGGAGGAGGGAAAGCCAGTCCCTAGAGATTTCCTGCTCCTTCCGTAGGAGAAATGAACAAACAGCTAAACAGACAAAGCAAGCAACAGGGTTCCTGGTATAACCGAGGCTCCCTCTAAACATCTTTCTCCATCTGGGATGTGTATAATTGCTGTCTTCCGGTTCAAGCCACAAATAAAAGGCACTGTAAACATTTTAGAAGGGCCTGGATTCATCCTACCTAAATATAGGCAATGAGCTGTGCTTTCCATGTTACAAGCACGTCACTGTAGGCTCCCTCTATAATTAATAGAAAGTGTATATTTTTTACGCCACTGAGCCAGAGGGACAGTGACCGAGGCCTGGTCTAAGGCTGATATTCATCGCTTACAGTTATCACTCTCTAGAGTCAACATTTTTACACTGAATTTACACAGCCTTGACTCTGCTCTGGACTTTGGGGCTCCAAGACCTAATGAGCCCAGAAAGCCCCCCGCATCCCGGGCTGCATCCCCAGCAGCGTGGGCAGCAGGGAGAGGGAGGGGATTCTGCCCCTCTGCTCCGCTCTGGGGAGATCCCACCTGCAGTGCTGCCTCCAGCTCTGGGGACACCAACAGCAGAAGGACATGGACCTGCTGGAGCGGGGCCAGAGGAGGCCACTGAGATGATGCCAGGGCTGGAGCCCCTCTGCTGGGAGGCCAGGCTGGGAGAGTTGGGGGTGTTCAGCCTGGAGAAGAGAAGGCTCTGGGGAGACCTTGGAGCCCCTTCCAGTCCCTCAAGGGGCTCCAGGAAAGCTGGGGAGGGACTCTGGATCAGGGAGTGGAGCCATAGGATGAGGGGGAACAGTTTTTCACTGAAAGAGGGGAGATTTAGATGAGATATTAGGAAGAAATTCTTGACTGTGAGGGTGGTGAGACCCTGGCCCAGGTTGCCCAGAGAAGCTGTGGCTGCCCCATCCCTGGAGGTGTTCAAGGCCAGGCTGGACGGGGCTTTGAGCAACCAGGTCTAGTGGGAGGTGTCCCTGCCCATGGCAGGGGACTTGGAACTAGATGATCTTTAAGGTCTTTTCCAACCCAAACCATTCTATGATTCTATGTGTGTTTCCATTCAAAGTATGAGAAATAATATAGGTAGTGCTGATCCCACCAGCGTAGTGTGTTGATGAGATGAAACCACAAAGGTGTTAAATGCTCTGGGTGGTAGATCAGGGCACTGGGGGGTGTTTGAAGGTGCAAAGCTTGCTGAACCAGTGTTGGAGGACTACATGACTGCTTCTTCTCCTGGACTGAGGTCAGGCCTGAACACAACCAGGGAGATAGGGAAAAATGAACAAGGATGGACAAGCCAGAGGTGATGGCTCAAAACTCTCTCTGACATATTTTTGTTCAGTACAGTATGTAGTGAATACTTGTTCAGGAGTGCATTGATATGCATAGATAGGTGCTCTAAGACCTGATGCCCAAGGACATCTCTTCATATTCATAGCTATGGTAGCACAAAATATACACGTTTTAGTGGTTATTTTCCTACATATCAGCATAGTGCTGTCACCACCTCATCTCATCCCCTTCTGATGACTCACATGGCCACTCTCCCAGCACAAGTGTGGCATAGAGAAGGTCTTATAGCCTATTAGGACAGTGTGGCAAAGGGAGGCTGGTTGCTGCACCCCAGGAGAAGAGGAGCACTCACATGGGAGCCTCACGGGAGCTAAACCTGTCCTCATACTAAAAGAGCCTCCTTTCTCCCACACTTGCTAATAAGCTGTGTTCCTAGATACTTCAAATTCTTACATGATTTATTGCATTAGGCTTCAATAAACTCATCCTGGTGTGGTTAGCCTGCCCTGTTGGACTTGTCAAGTGTCAGAAAGGAAATAATTCTTTATCCCTGGCAGAAAATAACAAGCCCTGTTTTAATGTCATGTCCACAGAGACCAAAACTGGATGATAGAAATTGAGATTAATTGGAGAAAAAGAATCAAAGAAGATAACGTATTGGTGGATCACGCTCTAGACCTGGCAGTTTTGATGGGCTGGACTTCTTCTCAAACAGCCTGCTGATTCATGACCTGCACTCCTCGGAGGGCACATTCGTGATTGCACCCAGATGTTCATCAATGGGAATGAACAATATCGTGTCTGTGATAAAAATGGAGAAACTGTCGGTAGCTCTGGCGGCCGCAGCTGAAAAGTGAAAGGGCTCTTGCAACATGTACACACCAGGGCGAGTTCTTGGGAGAAATGACTAAAAGGTGATGTGGTCTGTCTGGTTTCTCGGTGTTTGTTTCCTAGAGACCTACTCAGTCCTTTGGGGAAACATTTGGATTAACAGGAATTTTGCCTGTGGGCCAAAATGCTCTATATTACCCCCTCTGTATGCTGGCACGCCAGGAGTTTGATCCTGCAAACCTCCAGAGGGATATGAGACATCTCCTTTACATCATCTTTGTTCAGAAATTTGGAGTTACTTGTTATTTAGTGCGATGTTCTTCTACCTGAGACTTCACAATACACAAAAATGGTGCTGCCGTGGAGATGAAGAAAGAGCAGAGCCTCCTCTTTGAGCTAGAGGAGCACCCAGGTTTATTTTAGCACAGCATATTTACTGCAAGTGAAAGGTGATGATCTGATGTGGCATACAGCACTTTTGTACCAACAAAAATCTTGATGGTAGTTATTACATCGGTGTGTTTTTTGGAAAAGAAAATTGCCCTCTAAACCAAAACAACAATAATGGTAAGAAATTTGAAGGTAGTCCAAACCTAGAGCAACAGACCTATTTCAACATCACAAGTTGCCATGCGAGGGCGTGCTGGGAGTGGAATAGGTGGGACACATATCACCAAAATAACAACACCAGCAAGCCCTATTAGATAGGCTGAACACTGGAAAAATATGTGACTTTTTCCCCTCATAGTGACTGTCAAAGGGAATGCATGTTGAACCAGATCCTAAATGTCTCACAATATTTTTAGGCACCTGGAGGATTAACCCAGAGTAAAGATTCCTCTCCTCACCAAATGGCAAGGAGGTCTGCCCTGAAAAAAAACCCAAATGCTAAAAATTCAAAGAGTTCTCTCAGCTATTTGTTGTGACTACTACCGTCAAAATCACATCGCTGTTATTTGAGCAGAGGGGGTAGTTGCAAACCTGAATGTAGCTCCTTGTTGCCGGAAAATTGTGGACCCTGGGAGTTTGATAAATTTTATTGTGGGGGAATTCTTATCCAAAAGCCCACAGGGCTGAACGAGACAACTTCAAAATAACTGCAGCCTCTGCCTGTGTTCCTTTGAGCAAGTTTGACCTCACAAAGGGGCACAGAAAAAATGTAGTAATTCTTAGCTAAAATATCTCAAGCAGTGAAGCCTGTAGAAATTCCTAGGATTCAAGCTGAGTTAAAGGAGAAATGAATAATACTCGATTTATGGAGCCAGAAACGTTAGGCTGGTCAACAGAGAATAGTTTTAAATCAGTGAAGATAGTTTATTCCCTCCACATTTTTGTCTTGAAGAGGCGTGTAGAGTGAGCTGTCGGTTTAACGTAAGCAATTGCAGATAAATGCCATCAGACGCTGATGTTGTAGAGGAAAGATCAGCTTTATTTCATAAAGCAAAACTAAACAGCAGCGACAACAAAACTGCCAGGAACAGTACCTCACCCACACTAAGGAAAGCTCTGCCAGGTCCTCAATCTGTCATCCACAGGGACGGAGGTTTCCTCCAACCTTTGCTTTGAAGGAATATATTTTGGCAGGGGGGGAAATGATAGAATCATAAAATGCTTTAGGTTGGAAGGGACCTTAAAGATCATCTAGTTCCAACCCCCCTGCCATGGGCAAGGACACCTCCTACTAGACCTGGTTGCTCAAAGCCCCGTCCAACCTGGCCTTGAACACCTCCAGGGATGGGGCAGCCACAGCTTCTCTGGGCAACCTGGGCCAGGGTCTCACCACCCTCACAGTCAAGAATTTCTTCCTAATAGCTCATCTAAATCTCCCCTCTTCCAGTTTGAAGCCATTACCCCTCATCCTATCACTACATGCCCTTGTAAAAAGTCCCTCTCCAGCTTTCTTGTAGGCCCCTTTCAGATACTGGAAGGGGCTCTAAGGTCTCCCTGGAGCCTTCTCTTCTCCAGGCTGAACAACCCCAACTCTCCCAGCCTGGCCTCCCAGCAGAGGGGCTCCAGCCCTCGCATCATCTTCGTGGCCTCCTCTGGACCCACTCCAACAGCTCCATGTCCTTCTGCTGTTGGTGTCCCCAGCGCTGGAGGCAGCACTGCAGGGGGGTCTCCCCAGAGCGCAGCAGAGGGGCAGAATCCCCTCCGTCGCCCTGCTGCCCACGCTGCTGGGGATGCAGCCCAGGATGCAGGGGGCTTTCTGGGCTGCCAGCGCACGTTGCCGGCTCATGTTGAGCTTCTCATCCACCAACATCCCCAAGTCCTTCTCCTCAGGGCTGTTCTCGATCCACTCTCTTGGGTCCTGCACTGGGAGGACGCTACGGTACCACATTTATTTCCCTACTTGGCTGTTGGTCGTGTTGCTCACCTGGGTGGATCTGGCACAATCGTCTGTTTATTGCCCTATGAACACCGTTGCTTTCACTGGCTGTTCAATCTTTGCTTTGCTTATCTCACTGCATCAGAAGCTGAGCAAGCAGAGAGACAGGCTGGGTGGCTGAGCAGGACAGCGGTGGTACTCAGTCCCAGCGACTGGCAGATAGCTAATTACCTGATAGCTTTTAGTCTCTAAAAATCGTTGTTGTTGTCATTGTCCAGGTCAGAAGAGAAGGCAACGTGGGGTGTTATCTTTGACACATTATTTTTTCACTCTTGTGGGCTCAGGGGCAGTGAAGGGTCTTACTTTTTCAGGCTTCAGTGGGACTCCGTTAGGAGAAAGATATCCCCTTGCTCAGAAACTACAGGTTTTTTCCCCTTCACTCTTCCGCTGCATATTCTCATGGGGTTAGCTGATCACCGCATGGGTGTGGTAGGAGAAGACTGATAACTGTGCATACCAGGACACATATTCATAAAAATATTCTAATATTTGGGGCAGATGAATTGGAAACATATGTATCTCCACAGAACTGAAAGCCGAAGCAGAACTGTTTATCTGCTGGATTTTAAGTACTACTACTGGCAAAGAAATTAATGATGAATGAAAGTTATTGAAAAAATGAAGTGCTACTTCAGGATTGTCCTTACAAATGCTCTTTCTTCTCCAATGCAATTATCTGAATGGCACCGACCTCCAAACAGGCAGATGGTGACATTGCTTTATTCATGCAGCTGGGTGATGGTCCCAAAAACATATGAAAGTCGTGGTGGGAAATGTTAATTTCAGATGCCACAAGCTTTAAGCATCCAGACAGAGATATTGTCCACAGGAAGAGTGTAGCTGTCACCTTCAAAGCAAGGATTTACCATGCTTGGCACCCTCCATCAGAGGCAGCTTGACTGCCCCTTTGAAATCCTTGGCCCATAGAGGTGGAAAGGCAAGTCTGGGATTAAAGGAAAGATCGTAGGTTCTGCCTGAGAAATTGTGATGTGTTTTATATGCATCCATGTTCATCAGCTCACAGCTGGAGAGCAGGTCTCAGTGCTCCCAGTGTCCCAACCTTGAGCCACGACCTGACCCAACGTGGAGCAGTCAAAGCAGAGAGACAAGCAACACGCAGGTGATTTTTCATAAATCCTCCCATTTTCTTCAGTTAGTTCCTCAGAGCATAATAAATGGGATAATAAGTGGTGTCAGGACATTTGGATTTTGTGTCCCATTCCTCTTTGCATGTGAAGCTATGTCTCCTGGTTGAGTTGAACGCTCTGTTATGAAGACAGCATTTTCAATTCAGCTGCCTGGGGAAAGGGTCCGGTCGCAGGGCAGGCTTGGGAAGAGGTTAAGCCATCACCAGAGCTCATGCAACACAAACATCACACCTACAGAGATAAACCCTGAAGAAGGTGATTGCGATGGTGGTGGTGGTGGTTGGCTTGAAGACCCTGCCTGCAGGACAGCTGTTATTTGTCCGGCTGACGTTATATATATATATCAGTTGAATTCAGAATCAGCAATATAAAGTTTATGTAATATACATGAATATACAAATATGTGCCATATGTGCCACCAGCAACACCTCCTTTCCAGTGTTTATTTTCAGTTCTGTCTGCTGATTTGATTCCCCTCCCTCGTTTTTATTGTCAGCCATGCCTGGACATTTTTGTCAAAGTTTCTGAGACTTGAAAGCTTTTCCTTCCAAGCACTAAGTTCACAGACTCTCCTCCTGATAAAGCAGATAAACATCTGAAGCAAAGGGGCGTCTACTAGAAAACAGCCCAGCCAGCCTGGGGACCTCTGAGACCAACTTAGCTGGATACAGCTGGAGAGTCTGGGAGAAAGGGACAGTCTTAGATGAGATAAAATTTTTTTAATCCTCTGAAACAAATCTTGAGCTGGAAAATACAATCCAAACTTGACATCTTTTGGGGATGGAAAATGTACAGCTATGGCTAATTTCATTACTATCTCATTTTTCCCGCTTGCTGATTGTGTTAGGATGTTTTTTCAGAGGGAACCTGTGAGAAACTGAGGTCTTGTTCTCAGTGAAGTGTTGAGATCACAGGGCATGTGATTTTCCCCCCCTTTTTTTTTTCTTCTTCTGGTCTCAAAGCAGAGAGAGAAGACAAGCGATGAAGGGGGAGGTTAGCAATGAAGTTATTTTGCACACATGCAAACATACACTTTAGATCTCAGTGATGCAAACCAGATGTTCACTGTCTGACTCCTAGGAAGACTCTAATTTAACTCATCCAGAGTTGTAGAAAATATGGAGGCTTCTATGAAACTGTTGCCAAAAGAGGATTTAGCTATTTCTAATAGGAACTATGCACTTATATCAAATACCGTTGTTACAAATCAATCCTTGGTTGGTTGAAATATTTCTGCTGAATCAGCTGAAATTTCTGAGACTCGGTTATTTTTTGTAAGAAAAGAGTTTCATTGAAAAGTTTTTGTTCTGTGGCAAGAATTCCCAATTTCTCCTCTTGTGGCTCCAGTTCTGAAATTTAACTCCATTTTATTCAGCCTGATGTCTTCAGTTCAAAAATAATTGAATTTCCACCAGTCTCATAACCTTGTTCATAACTTCATTGACCTCTCAGTTGGGAGCTTCTGCTGGAAGCTTGGTTGATTTTGTACTGTTCATTTGGGTTTGTACTGGCTTCTGCTTCTATTTTTTGTTTGGGTCGGGTTTTTTTTTTTTTTTACATATAGCTCATATGGTATCATTTAAGCTCCCTGATTGCACACAACTTAAATAGGAGGATGACAGCTCCAAAATACAGTTTCAGTGATAACTTTAAAGTGTATAAATGTTACCGTTCATTTCGGGATTCCCAAGCTCGCTCTCATAATCCTCCAATAACCAATAACAAGACCTTGCAAGTCAAAGTGAACCAAAAGCTGGGTTTTAATTTAAAAACATATTTACAGGTCTCGTTAAGGTTAGTTTTCCACTCTCTGGTTGCCAATAGCTATCGTGCTGCTCTTCAGAAACAGTCTAGTTAGCCTTTTGATATTGCTGCAGCATTTTAGGTGAGATTCATCTCCCTTAATTTTGCTCTGTGTGTAGTGGAGGCAGCCCCACATCCCCAGGAGTTCTGGTTGCCCAGGTTCTTTTTTATACTCAGTGGAGAGAAATACACACTTTGGAGACTCATCTGCCTTATTTTACATATCTTCTTGAGGAAGAGGTGGTTTTCACCCTACCACGGTGTATTTCTCTTTAGATGGATATCATCAGCTCGGTTGGTAACTCAGATTTCTGCACTGGGTCAGCTCAATCTCACCCTTTCTGCCTCTATGAAAAATTCAATTCACATTCAATGCAAAGTTCAAGTGCATTTATTCAGGAGTAAGTGGTGTCCTCTCTTCTCTTTGAGGACCATGTAGTGGTCCCCCATAAGTCCTCCCATTCCTTGTCCACTCTAGATAAAGGACATATTCTGTTTTAAGCAGTTGCAACCACTATCTTCAGTTGCAACTACCCTACCTGAAGGCAGAGGTACAACCTTTATGCCACTACTGTTACGAAAAAGCTCTAAAATCTGCTTGAAACTTCAAGGGAAGTTTGTCCAAAACACCTTGGTCTGTTCCAGCCTCTGAAAGATGGCTGGAAGTAGGTTTTTCAGGTGTCTTCCATGCTTCGTGTGGTCCAGGGTGGGACTGGATGAAGACTGTTTAAGCAGAGCTTTACTCATACCCCTTTCCCAAGCTTGCAGATAAGGATGTGTTCCTCAGCTGTGGTAGGTCTCCACGTGAGCATGTCATTCATTTCTGGGAACCATGTTCCTGGATAGCTAGAGATGCGTGAGAAAGGATTAAAGAGGTTGATACGTAAAGCTTGGCATGGAGATGACTGAGGAGGATCGTAGGATAGGAGTCAGCTGAGACGTGAAGGCTGTGAACATAAAAGGAAACGAGGGATTATTTACTGAGCTTTGCCGAGAGGAAATAGCACAAATGGGATGAGGCCCAACAGAAAACGTCAGCCTGGCTTTCGGGAAACTGGATGCATTTTTAGGATGCCCGGAGTGAGGATTAAATAAAGCAATGCGTTATCAGATAAGATGCTGAATCATGTGAGATAATCATGATAAAACATGGAAGAGAGCCCCAGCCTGGCAGCTGGGAGCCAGGGTCCTCTCCCTGTTTTTTTTATCTGTTTGCCGACCTTGGGAAACCTGCTTCTTGCCTTCACTTGTTGCCTCATTAAGCTGTAATTGCTTTGGGAGAAGACTTTTGGGACTTGTTTTGAGTTTTACAATGCCTACCCCGAGGGAACAATTTTCTGGGTGCTATTTTAATAGCATCAGTAAGTAGTCTTCACCAGGGCCAGATTTACAGGGAGGATTACTCAGTGTAGGGGTGTTTTAGGTGCCTAACCTCTCCCAGGCAGCTTACGCTGGATTTGGATTTACCATCAGATGTTGTGCACAAGGTTTATGAGCAGAGCGCTACCTAAGATAGCCAACAGCAAATGTAATGGGAAGACAGGGCTTTATCTTCAGGCTCCGAAGAGGACCAGTACACCCAGTGCTGACTTGGTAGCAGGCACTTCTCAGGATTCATCAACTTTATTTTCTGCGACCTGAAGCCTTTCTCATGCAATATGTTGAAGGAATAAAGCTTCTCCCTTTTAACTCAAGGTGAACTTAAAGCGTTCATGGAAGACATGACATGTTGGATCCGAGTCCCTCTTCTCCCTCAGGTGACTTGAAGACAAAGCTCCTTCCCCAAAATAAGAGTGCCCTTGCAGCATGCTAATGGACATCCCAGTACCACATTTCCCTACTGGTTTTTTGTGGGGCGGAGCAACATCTGGATCTCTTTACCAGACCAGACTCTGAAGAGGAGACAGAGAAACATCTGGTTTGTGAGCTCCATTGGATTTTAGGAGTAAGCTGGGTTGATGCCAAGACTTAGGCAGTCCTTCTCATGCCACCAAAAGACTATCATAGGCTGCTGTGGAGTGCTACTACTGGGAACACAGACAAGGGGGATTTAAGGGATCTTTAGCGTTAGCAAGCAGCTAATTGAGGGATTTTGACATTACGCTGGTGCCAGAAGTAACAACTAGATGCTTAGTCTTTTGGTGAAATCTAGCATTTAAACTTTGAAAGCTGCTTCTTCCAATTTCTTGAGACCTAACAGGGTAATGACCTTCTAGCGTGTTAAAACAAAATTCCCAGTGAACTGAGAAATTTTAGAAACAAATCAAAAATGAAAGAAGAGCAGGATGTGATAGTAGCAATAAATACACCAGTGTTTTTTTTTTCCCCTCTCGCAGCAATATTCCTCTGCTGGGAACTTTGCCTTCAAAATGCCTGCTGGGAGGTTCCCTGGGAAAGACCGAGCAGCTAATGATCTCCAACAGATAAGAGCAGGAACTCATCTGGCAAAGAGACGGCTCCTTTCTTTTTTCTTCCAAAGGAGCTTTCAGAGTAGCATTGTTGGGTAACCACAATTCACATGAAATATTTGCTCTTTGGGAAATGAAGCTGAGATAGTCTCGAGTCTGGCAGAAAATCCCAATAATCCCCAGAGAATATGGAACGTGAAGGGGAAATACCGTTGGCTCTGCAGTTCAAAGCAGAGATAAAAACTCCTCAAACTATGGTTTTTCTTTTAAACAATATTTGTAGCCTTTAATGTAAACTCTTCGCGTGCAGTCTCCTTGCTCTGAACTTCTCCCCTGCACATGTTGTTCCTGATTTTTTGCAGTTCTTAGATGGCAGAGAGGACAGAAGGTCACGTTCCCTTTGATGTGTGCATGTGTGTGTGTGTGTAACCTGCTGGCAGAGCGGCAGTAGCCTTGGCCACCGCATGGTATAGAGATGTACTGAAATTGGATCCTGCTACACTGGGTGCCGTAGGTAGATGTAAGCAGTGACAATCTTGCTCTCAACAAGATTACAATTGATATAACAGACCGATGAGACAAATGAATAAGTATATTATGGAGTGAGAGGAGACAAGATGGTCAGCAAATATAATAGGGTATGTTATATCATCTGCTGAAAGGCCGTTCAAGGCTAAATGTGGTTCTTGGTGGTCTGTAAGAGAGCTGTCCCTTAGACCTAATACTGGAAACCAGTCTGAGTCCTGAGCTTGGGTCCTGCTGGCAAGCCACGGGTGGAGTGCTTATTATGCACCGCAAGCACTGACGTGGGAAAACTAATATTATCAATAATTTTAAGTGCCAGACAAAACTATTTTTTTTTGTCTCCAAACTTACGCCAAATTTTGACAGAATTTGCCAGATAGTTTCAGAGGGAAGCTTTGGGACAGGGGATGAAGGTAATGTCGAGGAGGCAGTACAACAACAGCCCTGCCCAGGACTGTCCAGTGGTTTAGTCTGGATGTGAGAATGGAGATTTAACCTCTGCTTTGACCAAGAGCATCAGACCCCCTTCAGGCTCTTCCAACACAGCAACACAGCAGCTTTTTTTGCCAGCACTGTCCCTGGGTGCTCCAGCCTTTCAAGGGAATATCCTCCCCCTGCTCTGTAAACTTCATTGCGGCAGATTTATTTTTTTACCGTCTCATGGCAGATAGAATTATAGCGTATTCACCTCCAGATGAAATATATGATATAAAGTACTAAGGAAATGTTTGAAGTTAATGAAAACAGCACAAAACCCTCCCAATTCCTCTATCTTGCTGACTTCAAAATACACCAGTTGGCTCACATTGACCCAGGAATGACTGCTAGGTCAGACAAATGTATAGGATATGCGGTATTTCCATGAATAGCTGCTAAGATGCAAGCCAAGCATCTTAGGTTGGGAATCACATTCGTAAATCAGCAAAGGGGAACCCACTCTGATCCCAGTTCCCAGTCCTGGAGGAAGGTCACCACACACTCAAGGATGAGATTGACCAATGTGTCCTTGCTTCTGAAATTCTTGAATTCTCTAGTGTTTCAAAGAGGATAAACATTTTGGCCCAGATCATGAGCTAGCAGCATGTTTTTCCCCAGAAGGAACAAACTGTAAGTTGTAATCTTAGATCTGAACATTCCTTATTAACCGATTTTTTTATCCATGATAGCACTAATTAAAGTACACATTATTAACAGCATGCAGGAAAAAACAGGAAAAAATATATTTGTTGTAACATGTTTAATCAGGGCCATGTTTAAGTCAAAATTGAATGTTTTTCTTACAAATACTCTCATGCAAATAGAAACTTGCCCAAAGGAGCCTGTTCCCTGCATTATACAGGCGATCAGACTGAAAAATCAAACCGATCCACTCTGGTCTTATAACCTATGAATCAGACTTGTTTTTACTAGTGTGACTGAGAAAGATGCCATATCTGGACAGCAAGCATCACCAGACCATAAGCTACTATCTCTCCTTTTCTGCAGCCCGTTAGACTAGTCCTTTTGGGTGAGTAGGCAGAGACACGCACTTCCAAGCAAAGTAGAGGTGGACCAGTTGCTTTCAACCATTGTTTAACCCAGCTAATAAAACATTCACAAAAAATAGGGCAATGAGTCAAAGGTGAAATCCTGCAGAAACCTCAATTACTGGCATTGCCAGGGAAGTTCATGGTCTACCAGTGGGTGTTTTCCTAGTGTAACATCCACAGGAACCCACCATCCTATAAGGAAAAGCTGTGATGGCAAATTCAAGTAGATCTGAGGAAGAGCACTACACAATGGGCTTCCTCTTGGCATTAGGCACCGCGTCTGGGATTTCAAGGAACTGAAGAGGCAGATGAGTCAGATGGGTCTGGGCTGTAGGGGTCAGTTAAGCTCAACAACCCCATTCCTGGCAAGCCCATGGAGGAGCTTCTGGAGGGTCCTGCTGACCTCTTGGGCTTGAACTGATATAAATGAGAGTAAAATTTGACCTGCAATTTTCTTAGATGTCTCTTCTTGTAATGAGAAAAATCAGGCATTAAAGCCAAGAATAATTAAATCTTCTGAACCAAGTTCTACAGCCGTCTGGTTTCCAAATGCACAACCACTGCATCCACTTTGGCTCACAGAAGCAATTCACATACTAGACCCTCAGGGACACTATTCAAGCTCCCTGCAATTTTTTTTTTTCAGCTGGGAACGGCCTTTAAGTTTTTATCAGAACTCAGCTATCTGCCTGTGTTATTTATATACACACACACGTGTACCAGACCCTCGGTTAACTAATTTATAGCCACTGAGGAATGCAAAGCGCAGCTCGCCACTACTTGCACTTGGAGCTGATTTTTTTTAAACCCAAGTTTGTCCTTTTTTGAAAGCTGTGACATTGTTCTCAAATTAAGCTTTTTTTTCTTTTTTAGTGTATTTCGGGGAGGCTGGTCATTTGGGTTCTGTTCTGCTTCATTGCTGGGTCAGACCCCAGACTCAGAGTAGGAAAGTCTTTGTTTTGGGACATTTCCACGTGATTGTCTACTCAAAGAGGTTGACGTTAGTTGTCTCTTCAATGACCAAACCAGTGGGATGGTTTTGAGGTCAAAGCTATGCGTGTGCAAGAGGGCTTTGTGGTAAGCCAACTCATATCAAAATCTTTAGTGGTTTGGGATCAAAAAAAATGGTGGTGTTTGTAATAACCTGGAGAAAGATCTGTGGACAACGTTTGCTGGAAATGAGCTTGTGAGGAATACGAGGCTCCTGTATTTGACATACTCCTCGGATTTTTTTCGCTTGCTTCTAATCAGTGCTGTAAGTGTTAACGGCTTGCTTTGTGCCAGCTGAACTTGATAAACTCATTAAACAAGGCTGCAGGATGATAAAGTCCTGTGTCTGGAATAGCTGAGTCAGGTCCCATAGCAGAAGGAGAAGCCTCTGTTTTGCCTTGGGTGGCGCTAACAGTTGCTGGCATGGTTGAAAGAGCAGTGAGGTGGATTTGGGACCTCAATAATCACCTGAATGCTTCAGGCACTTGGAGAAGGTCTGGCTTCTGCTACCAAGTGGCCGAGATGCTGGAGGAGGGGGTCATGCATCAAAAAGGCTGCCTCCTCCCACCACTGATGGCGTGCTAAAGTTGTGACCCCACGTGGGGCACTGTGGACCAGGGCTATCAGTGGGACTGTGGGGTCTGTGGCCTGAGGACTTTGCTCGGGAGCCTGCAGTAGCAGCCCGTGATGCCTGTGCCCCTGGGGACACATACCCTTGGTGAATAACCTCTTCCACTTTCCAGATGACAAGTCTGGTTTAGTCAACCTCAGGCTCGTGCCCAACTTCAGATCAGCTCATAAGCTCCTGTCCAGCTGAGGAGAGATCCAGAATCAGCAGGGAATGAAGGGGCAGCACTTTATTGTCTCCAACACCTCCATACAGTGAGTAGGAGAGCCGAACAGAGTGCATTCTCTGTGGTTAAGAGAAACCACCGGATGAGGGACAATCCTTGTGGAAAGAGGAGACAGTGAACAAACCATGGGGCTTTTGCCCAGAGAAGGAAACATGTCATATTTCAGGTGGTGATCTATCCAAGACTGAAATAAGGTACTCTTGATGGAAACTTGATGTGAAAATATAATGACACCCGACAGCACTTATGTTCCACATAACACAAAGTTAAGCAAAGAACCTCTGTCTGCATTTGAAGAATAGCATCAGTTTCCAGAGATAATATTCAGAAATAAGTAAGCCTAATGGAAGCAAGCCTTCCAGATCCTGCTACTTCCGTTCTCATTCAGAACTCATTTGTTTGGTGAACACCAGGTCTTGGGGAGAGATGTTCTTGACCGCATGCAGTTTGATAATCCTATCAAAGCCTTGGTGTCACTAAAAATCATAATCAGTTATTTACAGAGGACACAAACTCTGGGAAAAAGGCAAAAGATAAAGGGGAAAATTTATAACATAAGGAAACATAAAATCATATATACAAGATCAAAACTGAAAGCCACGTTTACAAGATGAGGAAGATTATGGAAAGCAGCAAGGCTGGAAGAGACTTGGGAGGTTGCTGCTCCAGATGAATGTAATCATCTGATGGCATCTCAGAGTGCATAAGTGGGGGGAACTGTGAGCTTTTGCTCTGTTTCTGTTCAACAATGACTGTCTCCAGAATGAGGTACTAATTTTCAGTGTCTATTTAAAAAACAACAAACTGCACAACCAAGCTTGGAAACACTCAAGCAATCGAACCAAGGATAATTAAGATGTTGAAAAATTTGCCTTATAGCAAAAGTCACAAGGTGCTCAGACTGTGTAGCTGTCAAAGCTAGAAGGAAAAATGTGTCTTGATCAGATTCTTACAGTACTTCAGAAGCTGATTTAGGAGAATTTGCAGTCTTAGAGACAAAAGTAGAATGAGACCTAAAGGCTGGAAGTTGGATCTAGGCAAACTGAGATTTAAAATAAAGGCGTGTAACAAGTCATCGGAACAGCTTGGAACAGGCAATGTGGTTGAATTTCCATTGCTAGCAGTTCTCCAAATCACCACAGTACATTTTTCTCCATTTCAAGCATGAATTAACTGCCAGAAGCCTAATGGCCTCTTACGCAAGAAGTCAGACAAGACGATCACCACGGTCTCCTCTGATCTTACAGCCTATGACTAATGTATCATGTGTTTGTTCCCTCATTGTCTCTGGGGGAGAAGGAGATGTAGTGGGCTGTTTTGTTTTGGAAGGATTATTGTGAGTTTTTAGTGTACTGTACTTACTTTAGAGGAGGGAGGTCAGAAATGTGTGTTGTAGTTGGAATAGAAAGTTGCAATGTTTGTGGGGGTTGGGGGTTCTTTGTTCCCGTGGGAGCTTGTCCCATCCTGGCCCCTGAGAACACTCTGTATTTTGTCCCTCTTCTATTAGAAAGTGTTGCGGTGCCAGAGGACTGAGATGTTCCCAGTCCCGGAGCTGTGGATGATGTTTTGCCAATGCCACTGAACCCTTGAGGAGTGGAGTTAGGACACTGAGCTGTAGGAAACTACCGTGCACAGGAGAGGCATTGCATGCTTCCACGTCCGATGTAACTTGCTGTGGTGCTTTGGGCCCTATGGCAAGAAAACCCATTGCTGATTTGGAAGACCTGTGTTGCTCCTCTGCTCATCGGCAGCCTTTCTTTAATAGAAAATGAGGGATGTACCACCCAGCGACGCTTGCCAAGGGGATAGCATTGGCCCTCTGAACTGTGTCAAAAGTTCAAAGATGAGTGTCAGGGCTTCTGAGTCACTTCTCAAATATTAAGATAGCTCATAATATCACTTGCAATCAGCCAAAGATAACTATCTCACTCTCATACATCCAAGCTTTGACTAAAAGAAATTATTTTTAAGGGGAAAAATATTTATATGGGACAACAGCTTTTATTCTGATTAAAAAGTATCATTGTTTTACAGTGTTTAATGAAGCACGCAATATCAGCCTTGTTGTTTGTTTCTTCTGCAAGAAGAAAGTATACTCTGTATATACTATATATACACTATAAACTATACGCAATTCAGGAAACACTGAAAAAGGGGGGGAGGGGCAAAGTTTTGTAAATATACAGCCAATCTTTACTCTAGTGTTGAGCAAAACATTATCATCACTCCATATGGCAGCACAATAGACCACTGAACTAAGGAGGGAGTTGTGATTTTACATGTAAAGAGCAGAGGGACTATGGACCACATGCACAAAAGGAGTCAGGTGCCTCAGTCCTCTGAAGCAACAGGAACTTGGGTTTCTAAGAGCCTTTTTAGGTCTGACCACAACTAACTGGTCCAAAGTCACAGACAGAGGAATATAAACCCTGTTCATTCATCCCAGCCTGTAAACAATGACTGCTGGACTATTTTGGTTGTTAAGACCTCAGCTTTCTGTTATGGAGGTTTGGTGATTTATCCAAACCAGAGCACAAGAGCTAACAAGTCTGAATTTGAAGTAAGTTTGGATTCTTATTTTCGATTTGAGCTTCTTATTTTGGTGGCCAACAGTAAAAATAGATAGGTAGTGAACATCATTTGCAGCATTTGCAATTCAGGGCATAGGGTTTAATCTGCAACGCCTTGCTGAACAATCCAATCCTCAAAGCTTTGATGAAAAGGCAGAATTTACTCACCAGGTTGAGCACTGGTTCACTGTTTCTATAACAAAATCATCATTTGCCTCCAGGCACTATTCATGCATACAATAAGGCTTTCTCTGGAAATCTTGCACCTTGCGTTAGTAAGGAACGTAGAGGCTGAGAACATGGGGTGAAATGAATTGTTCAACAAGAGGAGCAGAAATCAGGATTAGAACCAAGATCTTCTGAGCTTTACCCTTGTGAAACTGCTCAAGGAAGAGGAAATCCTGTTCCCTTCAATTTAACGGCAAAGTACCAACATCTTCCTGGAGGTTACACAATTTGACGAGCTCATTCTTGACAGGCACTTTTCCCCTCCTCACCAGAACCCTTCAGCTCTCAAAGCAAGGGTTTTTCTAAGAATGATCAATGAGAAATTGCAGGTTCCCACCTACATTTGGCAATTAGTTAAGATGTTGATTTGGGGCTGGACCTGCTGCAGCCACCCGCAGTTGGGGTGCTGAGCTTTATTCTGTGGGGTTTTGAGGGTACTCAGCCATTCATGATTTTGCAGCTTTGAGGAAGGAGGTCAGATCAGAGAACTGATCTTGGCAAGTCTGAGTGGAAATCTGAACCAAGAGACCAAATCCAAGCTCAGAGCACCACAGAGTGAATCACAGAATGATTAGAGTTGGAAGGGACTTTGAAGATCATCTAGTTCCAACCCCCCTGCCATAGGCAGGGACACCTCCCACTAGACCAGGTTGCTCAAAGCCCCGTCCAACCTGGCCGTGAACACCTCCAGGGATGGGGCAGCCACAACTTTCCCTTAGAGCACCCCATCCTCTTGTGCAATTCAGACCAAGGTAATTCCTTCCCAAGAGCCGTTATGAGTGTTTTGCGGCAATATTTCCTTTTAAAATCTCCTGTCCTTTGCAATGCCCTTTTACAGACAAGTTACGAGATTGATCCCGACAGGGACTGGTGTGCGCTCCCTGATGGTGCCAAGAACCGTGTTCTTGGTTTCCTTTCTCCCAGCGCACTCCTGCATTTCTGACGAACGAGCTATTATAATTCACATGACTCAGGTTTATTCAGCACGCTGTCGGACCTGGAGTGCTGTCAGACTTGTTTATTGGTTTTACGTCCTTCAAGGCCTTTTATAGGAAATCACAGAAAGCCGCTATTTCACCACGTACACCTCTCGTATCAACAAACCGCTGAGTAACACAGCCCTCCCTCCTCCGCATGACAACTTGTCATATAAAATTTCACATGGCTTACTCACATTTCTGAAGCTAACTGGTTTTACTCGCACAGATGAAGTAAACCCAGACAAGCTGACACATTTTTGTAACACGTCTTGCACTCAGATTTGATAGCTTGCATGTCATTTGCAATTTTAGGACTGCAGAGAGGCGGCAAGAAAGTGATTTAAAAAAGGAAAAGTTTCTTAAAATGTCTCTTTTAGATTTTCCTGCTAGTCAAGAACCACTCTGTTTGGGGTAAATGCTTCTGAGCAATGTCAGTAATCACTTCAGCTGTGCGAATCTTTGGAGTGTTGCTCCTCCTTGAAAGAGACAGTGTTGAGATAAAGTAAAGATTTATTTTTTCAAAGGGGCTACGGGACCTCTCCCCAGACTTACAGCAAGATTTGTGCAGCTCCCCGCGCTAAAACGGAAACGCCCTCCTCATCCCCTGCATGACCCCTCCTGTCACTTGCAGGAATGACCTTTGGAAAGGGGGTTTGACGGAGGGTGGCTCCGAGGTTTGGCAGCACATCTCTGCTGACCTTTACCGAAATCCTGCTCGCTGCTGAGCTCCCGTGGCTGTGCCGGGTCCTGCTCTCCGCCTACCTCAGCTGCCCACAGAAATGCTCGTGCTTAAATCTCTCCTCTGGCGCTCGTGTCAAAGCGGAGTTGTCCTTCTTGCACATTAAGAACATACACAAGCCAAATACCGGAGCCGAGCTGATGAGCCGTAACTTCTTAACCACCCACGTGATTATATATAACTGTTTGCCTAAGGGCTTTCTTTTACTTCTCGACCCCCCGTGCTGATAGTATTTATACACATATTTGACTTCGTGTACACAAGTGGCTGATGTCTATTAGCCCACTCTGATAAATGAAGCGTTAGCACATATGTAAATGTTTGCAAGAAGGAGGCTTTGATCCTGTTTATATCTTTCATATCTCTAAAGGAAAATAATCTATGGCCTGTAAATCCAGTCTTTAAGAAAAACTCATCTTGTCACATCATTTTGCTGGTGGCCAACAATATTCCTGCTGCTGTGGGACACAAGTACTGCTGGAGGACACTGTCCGAGGGCTTGAGCCAGCCAGTCCAATGTAAAGTTCCTTTCACAACCTTTAAAAATGAACCAAAAATGTCCAGAGTGAGGGAGAAATGTCCAGAGTTCAGACATTGGGGGAAACTTTCGCCACACACAAATCGAAACCCTTGTCCTTCCTGATGCCAGAATTTTACCACTGGCATTTGGCTTTGAGCTTGTAAGAAAATATATGTCAAGTTGCCAACTTCTAGCATAGAATAAAGTTAGCTTGGCATGAGGCTTAGGAATGAGGTGGAACAGGGGCTACATTTCTGTTGAACGACATTGAAGTGTAGGGTGCTCTTCCCAGAAATGGCTGGGATTTGTAACCCAAGAGGTACCGTCCACCTCAAACTGTGGAAATGGTCACCCATTTTCTGACGACAGTGATCGATCCCATCCCTGCTCCTGTTGGAGAGGCCCATTTAGCATATCGCTGTGGAGGATAGAGAGAGAAGAGGATCTCTCTATTAATCCCTGATTTGGCATATTTACGAATGGGCGGTCAGGGTTCTATCTCCTTTTCCATACATGCAGGAAGAAACCTTTGCCTTCTCCAAAGACTAATTCTATGAATTGCTTTGACTATTATGTGCTGCATTTGTTTATTCATTCAACTTCATTGTAACAATATGGTAGAAGGTGATCTTCAGTTAATTTTTTTAATTTATGTTACCTTGAAATGCAAATACATTTGATTTCATCCCGCTAGTTAATTAACTCCTGCTTGTTCAAAGCCAGACCATAGCTATTCTCACTGCTACAAATTTTCATTCTGATGGAGGACGTACATGGAATTTGGCTCCTGATGCAGTTTGAAGAAGCCCACTGTGATTTATAGTCACATAAAATTCTGGAGAATGTGCAATTTTCAGTTCTACATTACCATTCTGTCCTCAAACCTTCCGCCTACTCATCATCATCTTGTTGAAACATCTGGTCTTTAGACAACTAGAAAGTGTACTGAATTATAAACTGTGAGGTTGCTCTTCAACCTCGCACATTATCACTCAATAGCAGATAGCAGAGACGCTTTACTTCTAATAAACATCATACGCATTGCAGTGGCTTTGGAGACCTTTCTCCTTTGCTGGTAAGTAGGTGATACCCAGCTGCACTATCAAAACTGCAAATATTTGAGACTAAATTGCACACGATGTGCTTTCTATTTGAACCGTATTGGTGGGATTTGCCAGATTAAATATAGATGTATGTGATGTAGATGTTTGCATCTGAGCTCCCTTTTTTGCCAGTGGAGAGAAAGAGGCACCGTCAGAGACTGATTGTAGCAGAGTCTGACCCAGCAATTGATCTTGATTCCATACAATCTTATAGAGATGCAGGTTGGGAAGGTCCTGAAGAGGTCACCTGTGTCCCCACTCAGTCTCCTAGGGTGGATCAAGCACTTCTGGACCTTCCTTAGCAAGTATTTGTCTCGGCTGTTTCTAATAAAAGGGAAAGACCAGGTACCGTGTTGACTTCAGTAGGAAAGACACACACAGATGGCTTAATGCTACACTAATTGATGAAGTGTTAGTGGTTGGATCTGGCACCTTTTATTTCAGCTTCTGAAAAGTTATGTACGTGCTTTAAGTTACTCTTCCACTATTGGCCACAGAGAGAGAAAAAAATCTCTGAAGAACATCCTTCCTGCCCCAAAATGTATAAAATCACTTCTTGGTGATGTGGCTCCTCTGCAGGCACCTCTGTGTCTCTGTTGGCTGTAGACCAGCACCTCAAATTTTCTGCCGAGTGTGATGGAGTGAGATGGGATGAACCTGACCATCATCAGGCCAGGACTCAGAGCCCAGATATAAAAAAAGATTGTCATGAGATGACCTTGAAGGTGTTCAGATTCCAGACCTAACTGGTGCCAGGTTACAGAGAAAAAAAAAAAAAAAAGAGAAACTAGCCTCTACCAAAATTAAGACTTAATAGGTCTTTAAAACATGTTTCTGAAAAATGTGAGCCCATAGAGCTTAGGTGGAAGAGATTAGCTGTATATAACAAAAATATCTGCCAGTGACAACCCAACCTCCTTAAACACTTAATTTGATTTAAAAGTGACATGAAAATTATTGCAAGGCTGAAACCAAATGGGAAGAGCTATATGACCAGAAGACCATCAGTCTTCTCTGCCACCTACTGTTGTTATCCTTCCATTAGGGCCTGATGGATAAAATACATCTTAAAAATTCAGCGCTCCACTCTGATGGCGATAGGAAGAGTGTTTCTGCCATTTGCAGTTGACACCAGAATATTTTCTAGGTGCTCAGGGTTGTAAGTGCTGCTACTGTCATGTCACAACCTTTAATAGGCATTTAAAGAGACTGCTTGGGTAAGCTGAATTCTCTACATTTGAAAAACATTTTGAGTTCTGGTAAAAAAAATGAAAAACCCAACAAAACCCAATTTTCTATGTAGTGAAGTGAAAGGCTTTTCCTAGGAATTGTTGTACTTCTTTTCTCAGTTCCGGTGCTATAAATGGCCCGTTCTGATTCTTTCAGAGCTCCCAGGTGAAGCCACACCTCTTTTTTACAATATTTTGCAATAGCAGTGGTGCACATACAGTCTAAAACCTCGAAGTCATGTCACTAACTTTGCAAAGTACATAAGAAAGTAAGAAAGCAAATATTGTGGAAAGGAATAAGAGGACAACCATTACATAAATACAGGAATTACTTAAGTGTCTAAGACAGGGTTTCAGATGACTGTTTGTTAATCATTACGTTATTATGCAATTTCTATATATCATTAACAGTCTCCCTTTGTAATCTGCATATTTCTCTAATATAAGATTTCTTTGATGATAGTCCATTTTATTACTCTTGGTGATGTTTCTAATTACCAGTGTCAGTGCATCGTTACTTTTGCTGTTATTGCACTCATTAATGATCTATGAAGTTTTTTTCCTTTTTGATGTTTTTCCCAGCTCAACACATCATGAAGCAGGCAACACTTTGCTGTAATGGGAAGTATAATTTTGAGAATCAAACTAATTTTCCCAACAACTCTTTTCTGATACTTTCCCGTTTTCTGTCGAAGCCCGAACACATGTTTGTAATCTCTCTCGGTGTCAGAATGCTGTCTACAAGTTCTGGAAACTCTGAGAGCTGAACTGCACATTTTCCAATAGCAATGATGCAATGATTTATACTGGATCCTTTTAAGACTGACTCTTAGTGCTTTTGATGTGCTCAACCAGTTGTACTTAAGCTTTATCTGGACTTACGTGGGTCCCAGATCTCCTTCCAGTCTCACGTAAAGCTATAGAAGCGAAGGAAATATTTCAAGTGTAAAATGGCACATCTTGTGGCTGGAATCCCAAAACGAGAACATAATAAATCTGCAGTCATTCAGCAAAATATGGAAGACTTATCTGCCAGGAGTCAAAACTGGGAACAAACATTTCAAAACACAGACAACAGGTCAAATACAGGGAAGAGATTATAAGGAACAATGAGTAGGAGGTTTTTACATTGTTTATAAGAAAACAAATGGCAAATACAATGTTTTGGATAGCTCCTTTATGGAAGAAGCACAAACCAAGTTTAGAAGCACAGATCCACTCTCAGGTCCGTCTTTGAAATACGGATCAAAGTTGTCTGCGCCACGGAGGCATCAGTCAGCTCTTCTGTCTTTCTGTTCCTTGAAGGCATCTGCTTTGTATTTCATTGGGACTACTGCAAAATTGCTTTCAGCTATAAATTTACAGTGACTTTTTTTCGGAAAATGAAAGACATAAGTAGCAGCTTGTTAGTAAATGAACAGTTTGTGGGCCCGGCTAAGGCTGCATGTGCTACTCTGAAGGGTGACTGCCTCTGTCTAGAATAGAGCTGGTGGAGCTATGGTTGGTGAAGATTTAAACCCATCATACACGTTGCTGGTTCAGTTACCAAACAAGAAACTGAACAGATAGGTTGGATCGACTTGAAAAGACATTTTTAAGCCATTTTCCATTGGGGTGGTTAAATAAAACAGTTGGGTTGAGCTATACAATTTGGTATATTTGGACCAAAAATCAGCAGAAACCAAAGCTGGGTTTATGTGCCGTTCATGAAATGGAAGATCAGGAACAGCTCAGTATCGGTTCCAGGGAAAAAGAATATCCCTGGAATAGAGATCAAGGATTCAAATCCCTTCAAGTCTCTTCTAATGAAGGGGCCCCCACTCCCAAGTTTTGGGGGTGTCCACATTGGTAAGTGCCATTCACTGCGCTGAGCTGGATGGAGAACCCAGGCAGCATCACAACCTCTTCCCCATCGAGTAACCATGGTTAAGATGTTCATAGGTTAGGTGGCTCTGGAATGCAAGTACAGCTCCAAGTTTTGCTTTAATATTTTAAAATAATATTGGGGACAGAGAAGCCTGTTTTCTCCCTCAAAGAGCTCTCCTTCAGGGGAGTATCCTTCTCCTTCCCAGAGTTCCTGGTAGCCCAGAAGTCTGGGTCATCCTTAGGAGATGGGAGAAGGGCATTGAGAAGTTCTGTCTACCTTCCTGTGCTCTCTCTTGGCATGGGATCTGGACCCCTGGACCAGACTGACCTGTGACAACACTTCCATCAGTGGCATCAGAGGAGCTCTTAGATGTGTCATCGTCAGTCATCAGTGATGTCAGCAGCTTCATGCTGGCTTTCTATGGCTATTCATGGAAATTTTCCTGTTGAAATTTGGCAGGACATACAGCCCAGGTGCAGCCATGATTTCAGGTCAGCCTGATGTGTTCTTTTAGAAGAAAGACATCAGATCTCCTCAACCTTGTTAGAGTCAGGTGTCTGTGCACTGAGGGCTCTCAAGTCTACACAGGGTGATCAAAGCTCCACTCTGCTTCCTCTTGTCCCAGCTGATTAGGATAATGCACAGTGACCCTTCCCTGAATGAGATAAGAAGGAGCCACATATGTGGTTCTGGGATCACATTGGCACGTTGGGTTAAGTCAGCAGGCCTGATGACGGAGTTTGTTATTTCTTCTCATTTCCACGGTAACCCCTCACAAACTGATGATATTTTACCCATTTGCAAGATGCTTAATGAAGGCCACACGCAACTCAAACGTATATGACACCTTGTTCAAAAACTTTCTATACAATAACCCCGGTTGCCCCACTGAAAACTACCTTCTGCAGTTGGAGTTCAGGCTGACAGTATTTTGAAACTGGATTTTTCTGTCTCAGGTGGAATGGGCTAAAAATATCCATTTAGATTCCCTGTACCCCATAACAGCTTGTCATATATTTTCATGCTATAGAAGCATGAGTGGCTTAAGAGATCTTAAGTAAATACTGTGTATGTACAAGCACTGATTTTTTTTTTTTTT
>VYXH01007627.1:132177-189307 GCA_013397275.1 Burhinus bistriatus
TTTCCTTTCTGCATGAACAGTGTCCTATTGTCTGGTTTTAATTTGTAGTTCCCTTCGTGCTCCTTTAGCTTCCTTAACGGGTTCTCAAATTTCCCGTCTGACTCGACAGCGGTGCCCCGGCTGGATTCGTGCCACCCTCTGTTTGGATACACAACCAAAACCCCAAGTGGCCCTTTTTTGGTTATGCCATCAATTAACCTTATTGTGAAGAGCAACTTCTCCAACATGCACAACGTTTCATATTCGAGATGTCGGGTAACTGTTATTTATATGGATTGGTTAGTCTTTAGGGTATTTATTTCTCTGATGTCAATTCTAGATTGTTGTTTATTTCCACTGGGCTGGCTAAAGCTGCCAGTTTTCAGAAATCGGAGCTCTACAAACAGTACAAGCAATGCAAACAATACAGGGATACGAGCAAGTGACTGTGAGTCACAGCTTCTACATTCAATTTCCACCTACACTTCTACACTCAATTAACTCCTCCAAGGCTGCCTTTCAATATTTTGCAAGAGTCCAGTAATTATATAGCAGTGCAGTGTTTTGGGCAACCTAAGATAAAAGGGGCTTATATGTTCAAACAGTGGTAGTTAATTTAAATGCTGTAAATCAATGAATAGTAATGATTAATTGGCTGTGATTTCCATGATTACCTAGTGATGACAGCAACTTGTTCTCCTCCAGACCTCTGCCCTCCCGGCAATACGATTCCTGCTTTAGCAGGGGAGTTGGACTAGATGATCTCTACAGGTCACTTCCAACTCTGAAAATTCTGTGATTCCATGATTCCATGATTCATGTGAACTGTGATTCAAGCCAAAATTTACGGGAAAACTGAACAAGAGATCCCACTAGCTCTGCAGCAAGCCCGAGACACCTGAACGGGGAGCGAGGGCGCAACCAAAAGGAAGCTCTGCCAGGAGGAAGGCTGTTTGTTTTGTGTTGCAACCATCATCGATAATTGGGTAGAGAGAAAAGAGCGACAACAGAAAAAACAATGAAAACCACTGTCCTTCACTCAACATCCACGTGCGCCCCAGACTGGTCAGATTGTCCCTGCCACTACCTGGCACTTTGCAAGTGGAGGCTGAAGACCTGAAGGTACCCCAGGAAAAGAGTGTCTGCTACCTTGCATGACCTCTGCCCATGCCCTGGCTGATTTCTCATGCCCCTTTGTTGATTTTCCAAGCCTCACCAACAAGGGACAATCCTCCCACTGTGAGAAAAATGTAATATTTGGCTCGTTAAATTGACTATCACTTCTGCAGCTGATAATCAGGGAACTGCTTATCTGTTAAACAGCCCCAGCCAGGAGCGGGCAGCCAAAGAGTCTGCATGAGTAACGTTGCTGAATCAGCCAAAAAACCCTCCCCTGGGCTGCTGAACAGCCTCTCTGCACCCCTCCCAGCCTATCTCCCTTCTCCAGGACACACTGAGCAAAGGGCTGTGGTCTGCTTCCAGGGAGCACTTGAGCCTCAGCCCTGTCCCATCTACCTCTTTGCTTTGCTGGAGTGTAACCATAATATTGCAGAGGCAATGAAAAGCCCGGCAAGGTCTGGGTCACTCTTCCTCATTGGGAAGGAATGGACCGCACCCAATGCAGTCCTGATTTATGCGAATTGACTGCAAAACTGGCTCCATCATTACTCGCTCCTTCATCCACAGGCACCAAACCTAGCTCTTCACTGGAGCATTGCTATCCTGCAAAAGCCACAGCTTTCTCCAGGACCCTGAAGAGAAACGGGGCTGCTTGTGTTGACTAATCATTCAGGCTATATAGCAAAGGCTCATCCCTCACATCCCGGCTGCCTGTTGGACCAGCTTGTGAACATAACACGGGCCAAAGCCAAAGATTAACGCAGACACACAGACCAAGATACACCCCTCTTCAGCTTGCTGCAGCTTCCCTACGAGCACAAAGCATGGCCAGAACATGATTCAACCCACTGTGGTTGAATAGGCACCTATCCCTCCCCAGGCACGGTGCAGGGCAGGTAGCCTGGGCTTAGCTATCCTGGCTTTGTGATGTTAGCGGCAATCTTTGGGCCGTTCCCCAAATCAGACACGGTGAGCCATGCTAGCATGCTCTGCTGCCCTTTCTGGGCTTTCTTCATGTTGGATAAAAGCAGCACTAAACATCAGAGCGATCTATCTGGCTACTGAGTCATTGCTGCCAGCCCAAGTGGACCGAGGGATTGGCTGGTTCCAATTTTATTAGGCGTTTTCCTAATTTAATAGCAGGGAGCGCTGTAGGACATCTACGTCACCTCCTGGCTCTTCAGCCTTTGACTTCACTTTGGGCTTGTCAATGTAGAGAGACACTGGTAGGGCATGAGACAACCCTGTCTGGGGGCTGTGTGCCCATGAAAGCTCCATGGTGGAAGCTGTGAGCTCAGGCACATGAAGCCATGGAGATCCCAGCCAGAGCTGGCTTGTGGCCAACCAGCTTGGCGCTCGGGTGGAGCAAATATACGTCTGTCTGCACCCGTCCGTGGAGACGTGCCCTTGGGGAGGTCAAAGAGAAAGACGGAGCTGCTGGGGAGGGTTGCCCAATGCCTTTCCCCAGAAGCATTTTCCCTGGCATAAGCCTTGTCTGGAGCAACCCTCCTCAGGGGGCTGTTTCCTTAATGGAGGAATGTACTCAGAGCCTGATATAGGGTTGAGTTATAACGACATGATTTGTGACACGTGTTGCTTGCATGAAGGGAAAATGGTAGCACTGAGCAGCCAGGGTCTGGGGAAAGCATGATTTATTTCCTACCGCTGTATCCAAGAGCATCCTGGGGAGGCAGCAAGTCTGCTGCCAAGCCCCCTGGGGTTGTTTTCACTGCTTCATTCCCCTCTCCTTCCCTCCATTGCAATGAGGAGCTTCTCTTAAATGTTATCTGAATATTGCTAAACCAGAGAAAGGTGCTCTCTCTCATAACGTCCCAGGGGTCCAGCTCCCTTTTGGGAGCCACAGGTGGGTTTTCTCATCTGGAGGGAGGGAGGAGGGCAGCCATCCAGCCACCAGAAGGATACAGAGAAGCCCAGTTTAGCCCAGCTTTGGCTGAGGAGCCCATTGGTCTGGTTGCTAAACTGGAAGCCTCAAGTTTAGCTGCTACCCCAGGGGATCTGGAAAGATGGGGAATGGCCATTGCAAGGAAATTCAGCAAAGATGCGTCTGCCTTGGGGTTGGTGCAGAGCCCTTGCCTTGTGCACATTTTCACCCTTGGCCAGTGCAAAATGCATTTTGTTGCAAAAGTGGGGTGCAAGCTATGCGCGAGCAGATACTTACTGTGTAAGGATACTCCAAACGGAGTCACCTTGCGTAGTTTCTCTGTGTGCTTGGAGTGGCTTATGCAGGTCTTCCCCATCCAAGGAAGGAGCCAGGTTGTGCTTCTCTCCACCCATTTTTGATTGCGTTGGACTGGACGCTCTTCAGACATTTTTTTGACACACACTAGCACAGGGCAGTCCTGATCCCTGCAGGACTGTTAGTTGACTGTAATGTGGACAAGTGCTCACCTGAGAAATGTTCTTCTTTCTCTGCCTAGGTCTAAAGAGTGCATTGATTTTTAAATGAATTTTATTTAGGTTCAAATAAAAAAAAAAAAAAATCTGGCTTAAAAGGAACTTTCCAGGTTCATAAGGTATCAGTTGCTGCTTTGAAATCTTCTGTGTGTGCCGTGGATAACACACTCCACAAGCTGGTGGACAAAACAAATACTTTTATCTATGCTTGGTGCTCCAGACCATTACACAGTGGAAATCAACAGATACAGGAAAATAAAAAAAAAAAACAAAAAAAAATTGTCTCATGAAAATCTGACCTTCTACCTTTTCAGTGGGACTATGGGGGTTTTTTTATGCCTATACTATGAACAGTCAGGACTAGACACCATTTCCCCTTGGTCTCCATCCTGTTTTTGAGAACAATAGCTGCATTTTTGACACGGTGCCAGCCCATAATTCATGCTTGCCTGCACCCTTTAGAGCACAGACTTGGCTGATATTATAATATTTTGGTGCATTGAAATGACTGTTCCAATTAGAGCAGACTTTTTTTCCTAATCAATAATATTATTTCTAAAAATTTAAATGTTTTAGGAATAATAAAGAAGGAAGAAAGGCCTCATGTCTTGATGAAATATGGGTGCATAAATCCCCTTGACCTAATCTCCAGTCTGCTCAAACATAATACAGTTCAAAAGTTCAGCTTAGGATCAAACTTCGTTGGATTTATGTCCTGTTTGGGACAGACAGCTTGAAACAGTTGAGAGGAATCCAGCGAAGAACAGAGGGAGAAGGTGGCAGCGGTCAGGGTGGAGTAGATAGAACAGCTGGGGATGAAAAAGCAAGAAATGCATTAAAAGAACAAATACTCTGTACAAAATCTCACTTTTGAAGGTGTCACCAGCTTTCCCCCAGGTTGTCCTCTGAGCACAGTCCAAAAAATTGCTGGATGCATCAAACCTGCTGAGCATCACCTGATGTCATCACCACTCCCATATGTGCTGTCGGTACCATTTGTAGAGCAGCAAGTGAGTGCCAAAAGTAGCATCATCATCACTGGAGTGAATGAAACTATCCCATCTAAGGGTTGCTCCCAAGCAGGAGCTTGGATATGCCGGTTGAATTGTCCTGAGAGAAACAAGCAGATTTTTTATTTGCAGAACAACATGGATTCAGGCACTCAGGCTGATCTGAAAACCCTCCAGGATAATTAGGGTTGTCTCAGAAGTCCTGAATAATTCACATTCCGACATCTGTAAGTCCAAACTGATGGGAAAACGTCCGCTCCCTTCCCTATGCATAAAGCCTCTTCCAGGAGTCAGTGTCTGCGGGGTCTCCCGGGTTCAGGATTGAGCCCAACATATATTTACATCTACAGCACCACCGAGACTGTAAAAATCCACCCAACATTTGACTTACATTTTCTATATGTTTCTTCCTTCTTCCCTGCTGATTCAGAATGTTTAAAACATCCCTTTCTGTTTATATGCTTTAATTCTCCCCCTTCCACTGCGAACCAATTCTCATAACCTTTCTGCAAAGGTCCCATTTTTCACACCTTTCCCAGTTGCTGCTGCATCCCCTCTGAACTCTCTCACGGTGTCTGGCTGGAAAACTTTGCCAGGTTTCGCAACTTCTTTCTTAAGAGAAAGTACCAGGGATCTTGAGGAGCTCATCTGGGAGCTCTGCAAAGCAAGACAGCAGAAGGGGGATAGGAGCAGCTGCCATGGAGTTGAGTCTCGTGACCTAATTAATTATCCCTAGTCAGGATGTAAATGATACTGGATGTAGTCTTAGCCTGTCCCATTTGTCAAATAAAACATGAAGGTGGTTTAAACTACTTCGCAAACAGGGAGAGGTACGGAGAGTTGTGAGGGCTTGGCTGGTGAGCAGATCGTAACTCGAGCTCATTCATTTATGGCTGAGACGTCTTCAAAAACTGCTCTGACTTAACGGGAAAAACGATTGCCATACCTTCCCAATGTGGATAGTATGTTGTGTCTAATTTGTGGGGGTATTCAAACCAGCTCAATGGAAAAGCAAGGGAGTTTCGAATGTTTGTATGCAAAACTTAGCTACGTCTTTCAGGCCTTTATTAATTGAATAAAGCTTTTTTATTATTATTGGTGGGGGACAGTTAGGGAGATCTAGTCATCTTATTTGATCCAAATGATGCAAGATCTTTCTTTGAGATAAGACTTTATTCCCATGACAACTCTTGCACAAGACCAAAATCCCAACAGGAGAGTTGTGAAATAAGAAGTGGTAAGAAAAAAAAAAACAAAACCAAAAAACAACAACATTTGAGCCATGAGATCCTGAAAGCATTGCTCCACAGACCGCAGCGAGCGGTTTATTTAACTGTGCAGCACTCAGGTACTCTGCTAGGAGACATCAGAGAATATTTTGTGCGGGTGACTCCAGAGGTCTCCTCAAGAGCAGTAGGAAGTGCGCGATGCAAACCAAATGAAGTGACACGTTCTGCAGTGCACGAACACGTGATGTCATTGCACTTCTATTGCATTTACTCAAAAGCCTCCGCGTGAGCAGTCTAAGGAAACGGGAGGTTGGAAAAGCAATTACACCGTGGGAAAAGAACAAAACCAGATAACGTGACATTGGATGTGCAGAGGCAGAGAGTTGTGCAAAACTTTCCCGGCTGAAAGCTGGTCTTGATTGCTGGTTTTGATTACTGTTTAAGAGGGCAAGCCGACATTAGACTTCAGAGAGCAGATCTAACGTATCAAACAGTTAAAGCAAAGACCTCAGAGTGCCTGTTTTCAAACTAATTTGGACTTCTTATCCAACAGTGGGTTTGACTGGATGCCCACAAACCGGTGTTCAGTTGCCTTTGGGATACCCTGGGGTATGCTGCCTGGCCTCCAGCTGATACTCAAGAATAGCTAGGTTACCTTGCTATCCTGTATCATACCTGCAAACTCTGTAATGAGGTAGCCCAAACCCCAGGAACATCCCAAAGGGCACTAGTTTCTTGCCGTAGACCGAACTAGCTGCCTACGTTTAGGCAATTGACTCAAGTCCTTATTTCTGGATTAAGATTAAGCTCTGGTTTTTATTAGTAATAGTGTGGCCAGCAGGACTAGGGAAGCGATCATCCCCCTGTACTCGGCACTGGTGAGGCCCCACCTCAAATACTGTGTCCAGTTTTGGGTCCCTCACTACAAGAAAGACACTGAGGACTGGAGCGCGTCCAGAGAAGGACAACGAAGCTGGTGAGGGGTCTGGAGCACAAGTCTTCTGAGGAGCGGCTGAGGGAACTGGGGTTGTTTAGCAGGAGCCTTTAGGAGAAAAGGAGGCTGAGGGGAGACCTTCTCGCCCTCTACAGCTACCTGAAAGGAGGTTGTAGAGAGATGGGGGTCAGTCTCTTCTCCCAGGTAACAAGCAATAAGACTACAGGAAACGACCTCAAGTCAAAGGGAGGTTTAGACTGGATATTAGGAAAAATTTCTTGACTGAAAGTGTTATGAAGCATTGGAACAGGCTGCTCAGGGAAGTGGTTGAGTCACCATCCCTGGAGGTATTGAAAAGATGTGTAGATGTGGTGCTGAGGACCACGGTTTAGTGGTGGTTTTGGCAGTGTTAAGGTTAATGGTTGGACTCTGATCTTAAGGGTCTTTTCCAACCTAAATGATTCTATGATTCTCAGATACAGAAATGTAAGTGTCTAGCTGTAGAAATCACCATGTGAGCTGGTGGTCAATGCTCCTTTTGCAACTAGTGGAGATGTAGTCAATGCAGTTGATGGAGGCTGAAGAGAGCTTCAGCTCACTATGTAGCAGGTCTCTGGGTCTCCCAGAAGATCTAAGTCACAGCCTCCAGCCCATGTAGATGTAGATGCCCTAGGGGAATTTAGATGTCTGTCAGGGGACTCAAATGTCATAATCCTTCATGCACCTGCATTTTAACCTCCTTGTGTGACTTAAATTCTTTTATCAGGGCTATAGAGGGAGATAGCGCTGTCTACTGGTGGTTCACATCCCTAGACCTCCCTCATGAACTGGTAGGTTGTGGTGACTTTTCTTTCTCTTTTTCCTATAGCGTAGTGTTTAAAGCATCACGTAGACTATGGCACACCGTGGCTTGATTTTCTCCTCTGCTGGAAGGGGCTTGCTTTAATCATCAAGCAATATGGGAGCATGGTACTTCCCAAGTGTCTCGCTCAGGCTCTTCCCCTCTGCCTTCTGCAGTCCCAGTGGCCAATTTGTTGTGTTGAGGGCACAGTTCCCTCCTCCAGGGATTACTTAAGTGCTCCTTAATGGGCACGACATTCTATAAATTGAGATAAAATTGAAGATAAAATGACAGGGTCCACCTAGCATTCCCCTTGGACTACCAAGGAGGGTGTTGCTTGAGGAGTAGAAAACACCCATGTGGGTAGGGAAGAGAACTGAGCTGGCAGTCTAGGGATGGAACTATGATGGCAGCTTTATTTCCAGCTACACTTTGCACAGAACTTTATCTAGCCGCGATGCTTCACCAGTATCTACCTGCTCAGGAGACTTGGCAGAGGGATGCTCAACATGAGAGCCCTGTTGGGGCTTACACAGATATGAATGGGTTTGTGCCGTCTGCGGCATTTCGGAACATGCCAAGGAGCAGACTGTTAAATGCACAGGGAATTTCAACATCAAACATAGTCCTCTACGGACCTTAGGCACCGGATGGAAGAATCAGCAGCTGAACAAAGGCTGCAACGATTTAGATTTTGGACTTAAATACCTAGAGTGGCAATTAAAACACCCAAATTCTTTCCTGACCCTTCACCTCACTGGGCATCATTCTTCCCAAACAGGAAAGGAGTTCCATTTAGGAGTGATGGGTCCAGTTTAGCAATGCAATGACTTGCCTGATGGCTGTAGTGAAACACGAGGGACAGATTAGAGGAAACATATGGTCTTGAATCACATATGTAAGGCAAGAAACATATGCTAAGGTCTGTTACAAAGAGTTTTTTCCAAAAGTATGCAACAATTAATGAAGCTGGGGTTTTGAAACTCTTCAATCTACGACTCTTGCCAGAATTTTTTGTTACAACATTTTAAAATGAAAGGCAGTGGAGCCATAAAACTTGTAAATATTATAAAAAAGCACCAATTATGATATAAGTACTCATGACGGAAGGAAGTTTTAAAATAAAAAACATTTTTGAATTAAAATCTTACCTCCTAGGTCTCTTCTGTAATTTCAAAAGGTTACTGCCATTGTGTTATTCTATATTATTCCTGTGTCCCGGCACTATTTGATGTGTTAAACCATGAAAAGATTTATACAGTTTCAACAGCCTAACTTTTGATTTTTATTTTAATTTTATTTTGTTTTGTTTTGCTTTGTTTGGTTTTAGTGATAATTGGGGGGGACGTTATTTAGCATTAGCCAATTGAAACATTTCCTCATCTTCTCTAGAGCAAAGATAATAAAAGCAAACTGAATGTTGTAATGATTTTTTATTTTTTTTTTTTATTGTATGAGAATGCGCTTGGTGCAATAGGAATAACCAAATTCAAACTGAAGCTCTGGCCTTACACAGCAAACCTTTCCCATTTTCAAGTTTTTCAGGCTTTTCATGGAAAATTTTGAAAATGTTAATTTTAAATTTGAGCTATAAAAATAGGAAAAAAAAAAAAAAGGAAACTTTATGTGAACTCAGACTTCCACCCTCTGACTAACTCTGCCCACATCTGACATCATCAGACACTTTTGCCATCTCTCCAGACACTTCTACTGCCAAATCCCTTCCACAGCTTGAGTGCAGGGAGTAGATACCACTAACAGACCATTGCTCAGAAGTTTCTCTGCTGCTTCACTCCTCACCTAAGTGCATGACCCCTTCTTCTTGTTTTGCGAAGACTCAGATTTAATTCAGGTTGGAAGGGGCCTCTGGAGAGCTCCAGCCCAGCTCCCTGATCAAAGCAGGGCCAACTTCAGTGTCAGAAGTGGTTGCTCAGGGCCTTGCCCTGACGAGTTTTGAAAACCCCCAAGGATTTTCCAGAGTTTGACCTCTCTCATTATGAAGAATTTTTTCCTTATGTTAGATTCGAACTTCCCCAGTTGCAACTCTCAGCGGCTGCATCTTGTCCTTTAACTGAATACTCCTGGGAGGAGCTGATGCTGTCTTCTTTGTAACTGTCCTTCCAGTTTTGATAAAAGATTGCCCCCCAAAGACCTTCTCTTCTCCAGGTTGAACAAGCCTAGTTCCCTCCATCTTTTTCTCAGATATCATATGCTCCAGCCCACTGACCATCTTGGTGGCCTCTGCTGGACTCACTCCAGTTTGTCAGTCTCTCTCTTGCACTGGGAGGCCCACAGCTGGACACAGTATCCAGATGTGGTGTTAGGTATGCCAAATAGAGGGCAGTAACAGCATCTCTTGACTTTCTAACTAAGCTTTTGCAAATACAGCTCAGTGTGCAGCTGGATTTTGTTGTCACTAGGGCATGATGTTGATTCATGGACAACTTGTTGTCCACTCAGACCCTCCAGTCCTCTTCTGCAAAGCTACTTTCCAGTCATTTGGTCCGTAGGCTGGAGCGTTGCACGAGCTTGTTCTGTCCAAGGTGCAGGTCTTTGCTGAACATCATGAAGTTTCTGTCAGACCACTGCTCTGACGTGGAAGGTCCCTCTAAATAGCAGCTCTTCCCCCAACATATCAACCACTGTACTGTTTGGTGTCATCCACAAGCATGGTAAAGGCTTTGTCCCATCAGCTTAAATGCAGAAACGTAGGTTAAAGCAGTGTGCGGCTTTCCTTTCCTTTATTTCTGCCCTTCAACGCTGCACTATCTGCTTCTGCTTCTGATTTCATCCCGGCCATTCCTTCCCCATTTGCCTTCTAAATTCCTGGTTTAGCTGTGCTTATTCCCCTTCTGTTCTCCCCACCCCACGCCTCCTGCCCAGTTGCCTGTCCCAAACTTTCTTTGCCTTGGTGAGTTTCCTACCTGAAAATGGGTTTCTCTCCTCCGGTCTTGTCTCCTGGACCCTGGACTCCCCTCTCCACTCTGTTTTATGGGAAAGTCAGAAACAGCAGAGAGGAATCTCTTCTGTTGTCACTTTCCTGAATGTTTCTTCATGAAGAATGCTGCTTATGAACTGGAAAATGCATGTCGGTAAGGCAAGGACTGCTGGAAATGGACAGGGGGAGGAAATCTGTGGAACTAACTTGGCTCTGCAACGCAACAGAACAGCCATAATCAATAGCTTGGGAGAAAAGTGACTCTCCCAGCGTTGCAGGACTGTTCCCTTATGTTCGCCAAAATTTTGTTTAGTATCATGTTGCATCAGCCTTGTGAAAGAATGTTGCACAGCTCAATGGGCCCTCCTCGGAAAGTTCTTCTGTGCTTATTCAGTCTCTTTCCCCTCCCATTTCGATTTCATCGTTTCCCTGGTTACTATCTACTCACCCCTTCTAGGCTATGCATCACAAATTTGAAGGCAGCTAGCCTGTCGCCTAGCCAAAGTGCCCGTGTCTCCCCCTGCTCTGCACAGTTTGGCTCTGACTGCCTCTTTATGGGTTCAAGTTGCGCCAGGGGAGGTTTAGGCTGGACATTAGGAAAAAAATTTTCACTGAAAGTGTTATCAAACGTTGGACCAGGCTGCCCAGGGAGGTGATTGAGTCACCATCCCTCGAGGTGTTTAAAAGTCGTGTAGATGTGGTGCTTAGAGACATGTTTTAGTGGCAGACCTGGTAGAGTAGGGTCAATGGTTGGACTGGATGATCTTAAAGGTCTTTTCCAACCTAAACGATTCTATGATTTACAAAGCTTTTCCCACCCATCTCTCTTGGATGCTCTTCAGTTTCCAGTTACACTTCTCAGTTACCCATCATGAAGCGCTGAAATGTACTAAACCCCTCTTCTCTACTCCATATACCTTCCATCTTTCAATTCTTCTATCGTTCCTCATCTCTGCTCCTCTGCTGTCTCCTAGGCTCTCTTCTCACTTTTCCACTACAAGAGGTGGGCTGAAGCTTCACAGATCTCCTCTAACCTCTTGGGCTGGGGAGAGGTGGGTAGGTACCTATTCCTGTTCCTCTGGAGTATTTTCAGGTCTCCACTGCTTGAAGGGAATTACACCAATTTTTTTTTCTTCTTTTCCCATCACTCACTCTGAGCTCTCTGATGGCTCTCAACTCCTCTCATCCCCCTCTCTTCTTGTTTTTGGCAAAATCTATTTGTACCATCACCAGTCCGTGACCCGTGAGACCAAAATCTGCTCTGGCTCCATAGTTGCAGTGTTGTCAGGAAGCTGCAGACCCTAGATTTAATTTTTGTTTTTTTCCTTATGAATAATTGCTCTCTTTCCCTCAATTTAAGCCACAACAGCAGGTGCATGATTGCTCTTTGAGTGAGGAGATATTTAACTTGGTCCTTCTGAGAGCAGACGACAGGGCAGAGGAGGTGTTGGTGGGTAACTTTGCTGTATTTCAGCTCTTGAGATGCTCAATACAGCTCTGACAGAGCAGGCAACTATCATTAGAAAGCAGTAAGTGAAATAATTATATATACATCTGGACAATCTCAGCTTTTCTTCTGGGGCTTGTATAGAACATACTACAGAACCTTGGTTTTGAGAGTAGGTGGACCCACTTTTCTGGAAAAATCAGACTTCTTTCCGGATTGGTGAGATGCAGGCTGCAGATTTAGGCATCTGAAATAAATCATTGATCGCTTTTGAAAATCTTGATCAAATTGCTTCACACAGACAGGCACGAAATAGGAATCCACCAGCACCAGGGGATGGTTGTTATTACAGAAGATCATTTAGTACAGGCTGTTCTAATTTAGGTTAAACAAAGCTAATCCTGTAGCGATGTATTTCTTACACTAGCCTGCGTGCGGCTGTGCCTTTGCACATGTGTGTACAAACAGAATAGGCAATTGTTTATGCGAAATAACAGATATGGCCAGAGGATACCCGGCATACCTCTGGCATGTTTTTCTCTCATGTGGACGTACAGGGGATTCAGGTTGTGGTTTTGCTTTTTTTCTTCCCAGGCAAGTAAAAGGGTACTGAATGGCATGGGGAATAAATAGGAACAAGAAAGCTAATGTTCTGGGCTCCCAAAATATTAGAAGGCACTTACTGGGCTTGATACTAATCCACTATGGCTGGGCAGGTCTGTAACCAGAGGCTCTGGTACTCTGCTAGGGTATTGTTTCGTCTTGGGTTTGCAGGAAAAGCCAACGCCTTTGGAAACTGAGGCTTGACTTTCCGCAGACGACCGACATGAGTCATGACTTGCTGAACTTTTAGGGACTCTCTCTGGAAGTGTTTCTAGTGCTTCCAGTACTTATATCTACCTGACCCTACTGCAGAGGAACGTTTTTGTGAATAAACCACAGTAAACTAAATATTTGAAGGCGATCTGTTGCAAACAACTGCAGAGAGGAAACCACTTATTCCATGCAACAATTTAAAAAAAAAGAGAATTTTGCATTCGCTGCATAAATCTCACATGCTCTACCAGGAATCCCAGAAGGATATTCCCTGGATAAGCAGCACGAGCTCTCTTTGCATCACAGAGGCTGTCGAAAGGACTTTATGAAAAAGCAGTGAATGAGGGTGTAAATTTTCATTGCAAAATCATGGTCAAAACAGCCTGTATCGTGCCAACCTATCAGGACAATGGGGCTAACTGGCAGAAAGATGTGTAATGTGTGAGTAACGGCTGCGTTGGATGCAGGATCAGGTACTCTGGTGTTTTGGCTTCTTGCAGGCACAGAAGCAGAGAGGGGAGGAAAGAGTTGGGGCTGTCATCTCTGTGCCCTTATTTTCATAGAATCATAGAATGGTTCAGGTTGGAAGGGACCTTAAAGATCATCTAGTTCCAACCCCCCTGCCATAGGCAGGGACACCTCCCACTAGACCAGGTGGCTCAAAGCCCCGTCCAACCTGGCCTTGAACACCTCCAGGGATGGGGCAGCCACAGCTTCTCTGGCCAACCTGGGCCAGTGTCTCACCACCCTCACAGGAAAGAATTTCTTCATAATATCTAATATAAATCTAGCTTCTTTCAGTTTAAAACCGTTCCCCCTTGTCCTATGGCTCCACTTCCTGATCAAGAATCCCTCCCCAGCTTTGCTGTAGACCCCCTTTAAGTACTGGAAGGCTGCTATAAGGTCTCCCTGGAGCCTTCTCTTCTCCAGGCTGAACAACCCCAACTCTCTCAGCCTGTCCTCACAGCAGAGGGGCTCCAGCCCCCTGATCATCTTTGTGGCCTCCTCTGGACCCACTTGAGCAGGTCCATGTCTTTCTTATGTTGGAGGCTCCAGAGCTGGAGGCAGCACTGCAGGGGGGTCTCACCAGAGCAGAATAGAGGAGCAGAATCTCCTCCCTCGACCTGTTGGCCACGCTTCTGGGGATGCAGCCCAGGATTTTAAGGAATAATATCACCAAGAGCTCCCATTTCTCACTGTTTTCCCCCTCTTTGCTCTTTTATTCATATTTTCTTTCCCTCCTGCTCCTCATGCCATCCAGAATAACAGAGTTGGCTGGAGTGGGCTCATGTCACTTCTCTATTGCTTATGCTGCTAACAGAGAAATCCAAATGAGCCATGCTGCACTTTACTCCTGAGGCTTATTCCTCGAGAAAGCTGTTTCTGCTCCCAGGGAAGTCAATGGAAGTCTAATTAGTCCCAGATGTTTAGTAATAACAAGCACTTCCTTTTGGTACAGCCAAACAAAAGCAGTGTTAAAACTGTTAATTAAATGGGTTTGGCTCTGTCATCAGGTTATTAACTAATTCCAGTCATGGCAGCCAAGCTAATACTGGCTCTCAGAAGGAGATATAATCTTGCCGTGCTCCACACAAAAGGCATGAACTCAGTGTGTGGGTAAATTAGCCCGCGTCTGGGCGCGCAGTTCAGCTTGCTCTCACAACAAAGGAAAAGCTCATCGAAAGCGCAAACTTTCTCCTATAAGCACAAGAGCTTGGGCCAACGGGTAGCGTCGACTTTGTCGAGGTTAGATCAGGCCCTATTTGTGCAAATGCTTAACCTACATCTTCAGCAGATCTCTTTGCTCTCCGTTGGTTGTACTCTAAGATATGGAGCAGCTGGCCCTGCTTCAGGACCAGAAGGTAAAGGTCTAAGGTGGAGTCTGAACACCACAGAAAAATAGGGAGACATGGCTGTTCATCTGTGGAGCATTCCAAGCTGGTGCTTTAATATAGTCACAACCCCGTGCTTTTTACAAAATTCAAAGGTGTTTTTATTGTACAAAATTCCACACAGAAAACTACCAGCCAGTTTCTTACATAACCACTTTAAAAATAGAATTGTACACCTTTTTGTAGTGTGTTACTTTTGACATTCGCTAGCTGGAAGAAACAGAAGTGAAGCAGCAATTAGACTCTGAGTTATTTACCTGGACAGGGGGTTTTTTTTTGACCTCTATTTCTCTTCTGTGCCTTAATGTAGAGTTCCTGGCATTAACAGCTCCTTTCGAAGCCGTTAAACCCTGTTAGTAGGTCAGGCTCCCGCTGTTGGTGAGCTTCTTTTCACTTCAAAAGGGTGAATGTGCTGTCAGAGTAGGGGACATAACGTATGTAAGTGTCAGCTTTTAGCGACGCAACAGGTTGGCCATGTTAAACCCATCACAGA
Organism: Burhinus bistriatus; assembly: GCA_013397275.1. Classification (NCBI taxonomy): domain Eukaryota; kingdom Metazoa; phylum Chordata; class Aves; order Charadriiformes; family Burhinidae; genus Burhinus; species Burhinus bistriatus. The sequence continues at coordinate 147,291 of VYXH01007627.1, forward strand.
ATGAGGAGCTACATAACTTTTCTTGCAGCCAGTCCTCTAGTTCATAACACCTTTTTAGAGAGAGACAGTGGACATCTGATCTGAATGATGGCCCAGGACTAGGTTCCCTGTGTATCGTTTTACACTGGTATCTTTAAAACACCTTTCTGCTGTCTAAGCTCCTGTGACCTTTAAAAATAGATATATTATTCTTCTGCATTGAAATGCAACTGTATGCAGTGAGTTCCCAACAGTTTTCCTTAGAAATATAAACATTTCAGTCCAATGTTAGCTGGTTGAATTTCATTCTCCAAGATTTTTCTTTTAAAAAGCGTTCACCCCAGAGATGAATTTCTTCACATTAAACCCAGTTAAATATGTATTGCACACGAGGGGCAAATTTCTCCTCTTTGAGATGAACTGTGGACCTGTGACCTTCTGAGCAGATCTGGGTAACGTATAGTGCAGCTGTTTGACACCTGAGATTTCTCTTACATCCCTCGTGGGTATTAAGAGCCAAGACTAATTGACCTCGTCTACTTCTCGTGTCTTGCCCCGGTGGCTGGAGCAACATACTACAAGCAGAGAGGTATCCAAAGAGGTTCCTACCTCCAAGGTCTTTGGTTCCCATGGTCAGCCGTGGATTTTCTAAATGGCAGCCATAAGCACAACAGATACCAACTTTAATTTCCTTTTTTAGCTAAATTCTCACTGTTTTGGAACTCATGGGAGATTTGCAACCAACTTCAAGGAGTGAAAGATCATATCTTGGCCCACCCTGGCGCAGGTTTGTATGATTTCAGTTTAAGAAGGGTTAGGAGCTAACCAGTTAGGAAAAAGCAAAGCTCAGATCAAATCAAAATTTCTCATGGAGATACATAACTTTGAGAAGGGCTTTCCTACTCAGTTGGTGTCATCAATGACTGTCATAAAAAGGTGATTCAGTTACAGTGCTCAATTTGCATAAAGTCTTTCTGTGAAGGTGACGTCACAAAATGTCTCTGAACTTAGTGAAAAGTCTCAAGACCTTAGAGGGCTTATTCTTTTGGTCTGGCTTAAATTACACATCCCTCAAAACAACAGCAGGGCTTTACAGTGGCCTCTTCTTCCACTGTACAAGCTTTTAAAGCTGATCTACTTGTGAATGAAGCAAGTGCAAAACACGACAAATTTTCCTTTTAGTCCCTGCAACCCAGATCACCGTAGTGGTGCAGTTCAGGGGCACTTTGAAACCATCTTAAAATCCACAGTTAAAAATCAAAGATGAGAATTTTACCCTTCATTTCTACACACCGGCAGTGTAGCACCTGATTTCTTCGGTTTTCAAGGCATTTCGTGTTCCTATGCTTTAAACTGATGGCTAAAGTTTTGCCTGCGGAAGCAAAAAAATGAACCCACGCCAATGATGATCACGGATAAAACCAACACAAATGTTAATATAATAAGGAAGTTGATTTTCTTCAGGTCTTCCTTTTCACAGTCTTCTGGTCTAATGTTCCCAATGTGCATTTCTTCCTGGTACCCAAAGTTCTGAGTGTAGTGGCACGTTAAGTGCTCCACGTTGGGGATCTGGACATTTTTGTTCTGGATCATTGATGAAAGCCAGATGTTTCCACAGCAGTTGAGTGGGTTCCCAGTGAGATACAAGTTTTTAAGGGAATTTTCTAATGCTAAAATATTGCTGTTCTGTAATGTACTAAACCTATTGTTCCGTAGATCCAGAACTTCCAGTGGACAGTCACTACCCCACTTAGGCAGCCAGTTCAGCTGATTATCAGAAAGGTTTAAATGTTTAAGGTGACTAAAACAAGGCAAGTCAATATTTAAATCTGTCAGGCTATTGCCATGTAAATACAAATATTCCAGAGACTTTTCCAGTCCTGATAATGCTTTGACTTCTATTTTCAGTCCGGGGTTCACGGAGAGGTCCAAGACAATCAGTGAAGTCTTGTAGAAAGTGTATGCTGGTAGGGTGGTCAGCATGTTGTCGGCTAGGTACAAGTACTGAAGAGTAGGAGAGTCAACAAATGATACGCAACCACTTTCCTCTCCAGCAAGTCTTTGCTTAGCTAATCCTGAGTACATGCTGCAAAGGCTGATATTATTGCTCTGTAGATTAAGCAGTCTGAGGCTAGGAAGACTTGAGAAGATATCAAATTGCAGGGTCTGAAGATGGTTGTTTTGAAGATAGAGCTCCTTCAAATTTGACAACGTGCCAGCATCTAGGAGAAGGTTCTGCAAAGCATTGTAGCTCAAGTCGAGGACAGTTAGGGAGATCAATGCACTGTCGTAAGTTACTGCAAATGCCTGAAGACAGTTTTTACTGAGATTAAGGGTGTGAAGGGACAACATTGATTCAAAGAACTCATCCGGAATGGATTTGATTTCATTATAACTTAAGTCTAAATACACAAGCTGGGATAAATAAAGAGAACTTTTGTTTCTACTTTGCTTCTGATCAAGAAGATGAAAAGGAGCATCTAGCCATTCATTTTCCATATAGTCCATTTTATTATGAGGGGATTCAGCAGTGAGCTGGATTAAATTCTTTGATAAATTCAGAGTTACCAGCTTATTTACCTGGGGGAAGACGGGGAAGTGAAGCAGTTTGTTTTCACTCAGATCCAAACATCTTAAGCTATATTCATCATCTGACTTTGCGGTGTGGAAGGTCTCAATGCTATTCCTGCTAAGGTCAAGTATCTCCAGCTGCCTGAGGTTGAAATCAGAGATGCAAGTAATAGAATTCATGGAAAGATTGAGTTTGGAAAGGTTCACTAGCGTCTCAAAAGCACCTTCTTCTATTTCCATGATGATATTACTCTGAAGATCTATCTCCACAAGACTGGGAGATCCCTGAAACATCTTGTGTGATATCATTATAATACTGTTGTCTGCCAAGGAAAGATACTGCAGTGCTGGAGCTTGTTTAATGAAATACTCAGCCATCCCGTTGTACAGACTGTTGTGGGACAAGTCCAGTACTTCCACCTTGGGTAAAAGTCCAATCCCCTCTGTCCCATTCTGAGCAAGCTCATATAAGTGATTGTTGGCTAAATTTATTTCCAGCAAACTCGACATGTGTGCAAAGACTCCAGGCGCGATGAAGCTTATCTGGTTAGAGCTTAAATCCAAGCACCGGAGGGAAGCGTAAAACGATAATGGCATTTCAGGGATGCTTTGAATCAGATTTCCAGACAGATCTATTTTGTTTACATTCGGATGGAGCCCATGAGGGATTTGGTGCAGGTCTTTGTTGTGGCAAAATGCCTGTGAGTTTGCCTGCCAGAAAGAGAGAGAAAAGGGGTTGTCACGTGACAAACGAAACACATCTTTGCATGAAATATAAAAAAAATAACATTCAGGATCCAGACAGATCCTTCGTCTGAAACACTGATCACACTATTTTCTCTGAGCATTCAGACAGCAAGAACAACGATCCTAATGCTTCTTTGCAGCTAACGGCACTCATTTAATTTTAAAGACATTTCTGACTTGCAACAACAGGGAGTTTTATCTGCATGTGATACCTACTAAATGTTCTCCTTTTTGTACCTTTCTCCCAGGCTCATTTTAATAGTTTTAAGTGAAGGAGTTTTGCCCTCTTTCCACTGCAATCAAGCACTGTTTCCTCACTTTTGTTCTGATGCTTAATTTTCTCGGCTTCATCACTGTATTAGATTTTGCAAACTGTACTCGCAATAGTAAGTAGTACTTAGAAGAGCTCCACTCTGTTGGTAGCATAGGTCCCAAAACAAGGAAGTGGAGAAATATATAAGAATCCTATGGCACAAAAACCATCTCTCTCCTTCTTGGTCACACCCTTCGGATATTTAATCGTGTCTTCCTTTAGCCATGGCTGAGTTAAACAATGCATCTTTAACCAAATGGGTCTTTCAGCTACTGAAACATTTTTGATGCAAGCCTCCAAACTCCAAACTTTTACCATCCATGTTTATCCTTATCCTAAGGCAGCAGTTGCCTTCTTCTTGTATGTGGAGCATGCCTTATGAAACCACCCACACAAGATACCCGTGATACAAGATGGAAAAGAAAAATCATGTAAAGCCATTTTTTAAGAGGAAAAAAAACCTGTGATGTGCAGGGAGGGTCACGCCTTTTCAGTCCAATTCTCAGCAGCAGGGTAGAGAAAAAACCCAAGTGTCAAAGCCAAATTCATCTTCTAGATGTGTGTCTGTTTAATGGTAGCTAGGACTGAATCCGTGTCCCGAGCAAAATTTGGACTGTGTGCTCATAAGGAACATTGGAAACATGAACATCCTCATCTTTGCATAAATGTCAAACTGTATTTTGTTATTAATGGGAACATACAGCAGCAGGAGGAAGTGGAATGTGAAAGGTTTAGGCAGCATTTAATTTACTGGAGGAAAACTTTTGTTATGAATGTATTTGGGTGACTGGGTCATGTGCTGTTTGTAGAAAGATCAGAAAGAAGAGAAAGAAAAAAAATCTGTTGAATCTTAACTTCTGTGGAGAAGCAGAATCCAGATTCCATGACGCAAAGCTTTTCAGACATTAAAAAATCACTAAAAGTAAAAAATACTAAAGCCCATCTGTTTCATGTGAACTTTGAGGTGAATGAAGTGGCAGGTCTGTTTAGGAGAAGTGGGGCAATAGTCAGCATTTTGTGAATCTCTTTTGCATCATATGAGTTTTGGAGACGGCACAAAAATGTGCCAGAGAAATGCAAGTGCTCATCCAAACTCTAGATATACACAGGCTGCTCCACAGTCCTTCCCATGATGCATCTTTTTCAAAGATCCCAAGTAAATGGCCTATTAAAACCTGAATCCTCTCCTTTTTTCCCTCCAACTCATTCACACAAACCCCAGCTAAATAAAAGCAGAGAATGGAATTTTCTGGCTTCTTCCTGACATTATTTCTTTCCTGCAAAGCCACTTACTTTGAGCTAAAATGTGCATAGGGTTGGGCTTAGTTCCGAGGCCCAAATAACAGAGCAGGAAGTCTCATCTTCTTCGTTTTGTGGAAGAGGGAGAAGCCAGAAGGATGCAAAAATCCAGAGCAAATAAGCAGCAGCCACTTTGCAGCCTAAGGCAGATGCCAGGTTTCTTCCCACACTTTGAGCCAGATCTCAATAAGGGTTGAACACCCTCCACTCCCTCTGGGCACCCAGCATCCTAGCCAAGTCCTGATCCAACTCCCGTCGACGCCAGCCGGCTGGTTTGCACTGAAGTCGTTGGGGGAGAGGTCAGTCCCAGTTCACCGCATATCTTGCAGGATTGGGCCTTTAATCTGCATCCACTGAACTCTCCCAGTGATAAAAGGGACTGATAAAATCTATACCTCCCACTGTCTGCCATTTGTTCCTATAACATTTCCCCTCCCATTTTTTTTTTAGGCTTTCATTCCTTTTCACTGACTATTTTGATCCTCACTGAATTTCTTATCTAGTCTGTTCTGCACCATCTTCTCTTCCCTGAGGCGCAAACTGCATGAATTTCATTCTCATCAGCGCTAGGAAGAAAAGATGAAGCACGTCTCAGTAGGATGGAGCAAACAGCATCTGTTTGCGTGTATCTCCCCTCCTCCCACCCCAGTGGGTTGGCAGCCTGAGGCTGGAAAAGAGATTTTTGCCAGTCTCATGTTCAGACTTCATCATCTCTGCCAGTGCTGCCACCAGTTTGTTTGAAGTCCATTGGCAAGACGTACTGCAGGGTGGGGAGCACTTGGTCCCTTCGGTGTCTGGTCCCGTTCAGGTGCTGGTGAAAAAATGACCCAACAGCTCAAAAGTTGAGCATCGTTTGGATTCTGACTCCAGTTCTTTACTGCTCAGCACCGGGTGGAAGTTGTCATCCACCTTAGTAAGAGCCCTCCAAACAAAGCGGCCGGATCCAAGCCTCCACTCCTGTTCTCCTGTATCAATTCATGAGCGTTTCTACCAAAGACTTTGGGCTGGAGCCACTTGGTGCTGACTTGCACTTGCACGGTGTCCATGCCCGCTCTCTAGAAGAGCTGCCCAGGTGGAGGCTCAGCTACGCAACCAAACCTTAGCAATGTGCCCAGGTACCACCTATCAGCTGACCTACCATAACTGGTTATATGCACGTTCTTGCATCACCTCAATGCAAGGCAAAATATAATTTGCTAAAACCCCTTTATTTCTATAAATTAGTTGAAAGCTCCTCCTTTACCAGTTAACATAAATTAGCAGAAACATTTTTCTTTGGGAGGTAAGACATGAAGTAGTTGAAGCAACGTGAGTTAGGAAGAACCTCCTAATTCTGTGCCTTGATGTCTCGCAAACAGGTAGATGTATAATCAGTGCAGCTCACTCCTGTGTCAGGGGTCTGGTAGGGACTCTTTACTTCCTAAAACCTCTTTTACGAGACTTTGGTTCAACAACAGGAGCACCAGCGGTGAGTCAGAGAAGGGTACAGGTTTCTGACTCCTGCCTCTTCCATGAGATCTGGCATGAAAGTTTCCGTTTCTGAGCCTTTGCTATTCTAAAGGTGTCACCACAGGGAAAGCACCACGTAAAACAGCGAGGCTGTGATGAAAAATAATCATGTGAAGTAATCGGGACTCTCAGCAGACCCATCAGCTAATCCAGTAGCTCCCCCTTTCTTTAAGCTGTGTTTGGATTTACACCTTCCTCCTTCTATGGGACCAAACACCCAGCAAAGGAAGGTAATCAACATCGACATTCACGATGCTGAGCTGTTAATTTATAGCAGATGAGCATCCCAGCCCCCAGCTGCAGCGTGTTTTCTGTCGGGGCCAAATTTGTCCCAGCCTCGTTGCGTAGAGTCTTGGGTTGTTGGCTTGATGAAAGCAGTTTACAGTGGAGTGGTGGAAACAAGCGTGTGTTTACTTCTCAGCAGTCGGCCTGATCTGTGACCCGTCAAAAAAGGGGACGGGGCGAATCTGCTTGGATTATTGGGTGGCTCACCCAGCCTTCATATGACTGTGATACGTGGGACCCAAGCTGGCGTGTTTACAGTGGCTTCATCAGTCTTCCCTCTCCAGCCAATGAATCGAGCTACTCAGTCACCTTCCCAAGATCTTTTTATATACACTAGGTCTTAATTTCTCTGGAATTCAGGAAGTGCAGCAATACAGCAGGGTGGGCCGGAATGGAATGAGTCCCATAAGGGAGATGTGTACAGCTAGCAAATTATTTTTTTCCCTATTTTGGAAGTTCTTGAGGATTTGTGCTGAACAGCTTCAGCATTCAAAAAAACCCCACCAAACCCATAAGTATTTTTAAACGTCCTGTTACAGTCAGCAGCACTTGGATAGGGAAGGGAGCAAGTTCAGTTGTGAATAACATTTATAATATTGTACCAGGTGCTTGCAAAAATTCAAGGAGCAAATTTTGTACAGGAACAAGAGGCTTTGTCACTTCTTGTACCTCCAGCAGAAGTCAGGTACAAGCTCCCCGGCAGCAATGCTGTGTCAGGGCAGAGGAGGTCAGTCTCCCTGTTATTACAAAAGGGCTGGTATAGATGTATTTCACAGAAGGTGCTTTATTTAAAGCACAAAGAACTGAGGCCTGATACAAAGGACTCGATTTTAGGTCTAAGTTCTTTCACTATCTCAGCCACAGAATCCCTGTACAGTCTTGGGGAAATAAGGTTAAATTTATTTCAACCAGCTCCCCCTTCTTAAAAAAAAGTAGATAATGACCCTTCTTTTTTTCCCCCTTTTTTGTGCTCTCAGTACAGCAAGGACATAGCCCAAGAGCAGCCTGGACTAACCCAGCAAAGCCCACCTCTGCCATCAAGGAAAGCCTGGTCCTGGGGCAGGGGGGGTTTCTCTTCTCAGAGACCACAGCTATTTCTGCAGTGCCTGTAACCAGGGGGTCCCAACCTCATCCAGGATCTCAAGGAGCCTGAGTAGGGAGACAGCCTTACCATTTCACAGGACATCCCCTCTGTGGGCTGATTGTTAGAGGTTCCTCTGTTCACCACTGCCAGGAAGAAGACGATGTACAGGTTCATGGTTCTGCAGGAAAAGGTAATTATGGTTAGATTTCAAATGTGACACGACGCTCAACACACGTGAAAGCTGGCGCCAGATCATGGTCTAACATGGAAAAGCACACGTGCAGCACAATAGATGAACCCATCTCTGAGCCTTCAGCACTTACGACCTACCTATTACCTTTGCATCCCTTTGAGCACGGTGGGAAAAAGAGAGGTTTATATGAGGACTTGAAAGGGCATCCAAGGCATTTCATGGGATTGCCCTGGTGTGATTTGAGCTGCTACCTAGATGATACCCAGGCCACTCAATGAAGTCCAGATGCCCAAGCTGGGCATCACATGAGAAAGACAACCACTGAAGACTGAGTGACCTTCCAGAGTCACCTCACTCCCCCAACAGAGGCAGCTCAGGTACTTTCAACTGGGCTGGTGTTTTGGGGTGTCAAGCCCTGACCAAAGTGAACGGGTGCCACTGAGAAACAACAAGCATTGGGAACAGTTTCCATTTTCACCCACAACGTTCTCCACTCCTGTCATCCCAGAGTGTCAAAGAGCTTTTACAGACTCATCCAAATTTGTTGAGTTGATATAAACAACTTAAAGAATGGACTGAGAACTTTTTGTCCAAATATTACTTTTCCGTTTTATACATCCCAGGTATGAGCAGGCTTTTAAATACATTTGAACACAGGTGCCTTAAAGAGACACCAATACAAAATGGTATGGATTTGTGTGAAACAAAGGATTCATCAGAGTTTAACTCTTTGGAAAGCACTCCAGAAAAAAACCATAGAAATAACTGTAAAAGGAGCCAAACACAGGGAGGCCTGTCACTGAGCAATGGGAGAAAAATGCAAATGAGACCAAGGGAAAGCATTTGTCCTTCGAATGGCTTGTTTGTAGATGGACATTAATGAGGTCTCTGGCTGTGGTCACCACCGATGCGAGCTTCAGATATCACTTCTTTATGACAGCCCCGGTCGTAAACATGCCGAATCTGTCTGTATTTGTATGGCTTCTTGCAGGCAGATCTGAGCTGGTCCTGCCCACACCCAGAGCTGGTGAGACACGCGCCAGCTCCCCGCTGGAAGCCACGCAGCAGTGCTTAGTTAGCACTGCTCTTAAGTCTTTCCAGGAGCAAACCTGCATCTGGCAAACTCCAAACCCACGCCAATCCCATGCACGTGTGCCGCCAAAAACCAGCGTCAACGTACCGTTACTCAGCAGCTTCCACCCGCAGAACATCAGGAGACTGGGAACAAAAGAGATGGGATCATTCCCAGCTGGTGGACATCCCTCTGCTCAATCACTGTTTGAGGGATACAGCTGATGGCCACGCTTCCGCACGGCAATGGCAATTGCTGCACGGCAATGGCAATTGCTAAACAGCAATGGCAACAGGTTCACAACGGGAACCTGCACATCCCTCCACTTCCCAGCCAGGGAAAAGAGTTGTGTACTAGGAAGAGAGAAACTGGGGAGGCTTAGATCACAGCTGCTCTGTTTTCAGGTTGCACATTCCTTCCAGTTCAGGGAAACAGCTAGTGATGGATGATGAGCTGGGACCCCAAGATGAAAGAGCTTAGAGTTTGTCTTTGGGGCTCAGCAGCAGGATCACAAGTCTGTTTCCCCTGCTAAAACAAGACCAAGGATGTTCATTCTCGACCCTTTTAATTATTGTTTGCAAAACACACTGAAATCATCCTGTGGAAGGAGGAATTGTGAGTATCATCATCTATAATGTCTCTGTCGTTCTCCCTCTGTTCCTCATACCCCAGGCTTAGAGGATTGGGTGCCTCCTCTAAGGAGGAGAAAATGAGTTTTATCACTTGGGTATTCATTTGCTGGAACTGAGAGAAAAGACAAACATACCGATGATTACACAGCTTTACTCAGAATGCTCAAATGGAAATTGTTTCTGTTTAAATCCAATGAATTAAGCTGAGGAAATCTCCATGGATATTACCCACAACATGGCACCACCCTGATGGATGGCGTGCCTCCTGTGCGGTCTGCGATGTCTTCTCTTGTCACACTGCCAGTGCAAAAAATGGTCCCTTTGCCTCTTAAATAATAAACCTGACACAATCCAGGGTCTTAACATGCTTTGAAACTTCCTAGGTTTTAAGTTTATAAAGGAACTAGGAAATTGATGTATTCGAACACAAAAATGTGATTTAATGGCTTGCTGTGTAAGACAGATCTGCAGCAAGCAAGGATGCTGTCCCTCAAGGTGCTTCTAAGGAGGCTGTCACACCCTGAAGCACTACGCCATGGTGGTCTCTTCCATATGAGACCACATGGACTCCGTCCAGAGGAGGGTAAGCCACTCCTTGCTTACGGAGATTCCCTTCCCAAAGTGGTTTTCAGTTCAGCTGTCCAGCTGAGGAGTTTTTCCTTGCCCAGCTTTTCTCCGGACAACCTTTAGACCCTCCTCAGCAGTACCTAGCATGACACAACACTGCGTCCCCCTCCTCGCTGCCCTCCGGGCAGGTCTCAGATGCCCACCACCCTCTCCCAGGGCAGAGCTCAGGGCTCACAGGATCCCCGTTGCCCCGGTGTCGGAGACCATCACCGCTAAACCCTGCCTGCTGGCACTGGCACTCGTGGCTCTAACCACAGCTTACAAAAACAGCCCAGGAGCAGTAGTAACAGCAACTTGACCTAAAGGAGCTTTTATTGCTCTGAGGCTTTCCCAGAGCCGAGGCAGCTTCGTGCTCGGTGCCAGTTTGCTCCCAGTGGCAGCCGCGATAAAAATCCCAGCACACTTCAGAGCAGGACTGAGCTCTGAACCGCACTCGGTGTCACAGCTTTCCATCACGGTACTTCAAAATTACCCGGCCCCATCCACAGCTGAAAAATACAGGTGATTTCAGTGAGTAACACCCCCAAGGAATCTTCTTAAGTGCGTCAAATAATTTAGCGTCTAGAAAAGGCATGGTACCCAAACCACGTCAGCGTATCCACTTGTTAACAGATGGGAGGGCAAAGGCAGAGAAGAGCACTGATTTGCCCCAAGACACCTACGAAACCATGGAAGAAGCAGGGGTTTATTCCAGTTTGCCCAGTTCCCACTCCAAAACAATATTAGCCTGCGTCTCTATTACAATATTAACCCTGAAACCACTTCATAGATGCTGCTTGTAGCTAACAACAGCAGCACCTTCCAATTTTCCCCCAAAGGTAATTCTTGTTACTGCTTTAATAATTAACAGGGACATTCTCCTGTGCCAAAGAGAGGTTAAATACGAGAGAATACACAAAACACAAACCAAACTCCCCAGGGTCTGATCCTTTTTCACACAAGACTCTTTGCTGCTAAAGTAGAGCCTTCAGGGTTAAACAGAGTGAACATTTCACATTTACCTTCTTTCAAGGGTTTCTCGCATCCCCAAACACTGCTTATCATGTCTTTAAAAAGCATATCCAGCTCTTCAAAACCAGCTCAGTCCCGGTATCGGTGAAATTATTCTTCAGCTTCACGTTCACCCATTCGGGACATCAAGAGTCTCACTCGTAACTTCATAACGAAGGCATTTTCAGGGAAATAACCTTATTTGGGACAGTGTCTGCTTTAAATTACGATGCTTGTCTTCCTCTAGACTCCTCTCCGGGCTCTTGCTGGGTCCTAGCCACCGCTGTGCTCCGGACGGAGTCAGCTACTGTGCGACATCCTGAAGCCCTTGTTTGGGGCAGGCGTTGAGAAACAAGGGGGATTTTTTTTTTTGCCAGAGAAACTGTCAGGATCGGGCCACGGGTTTGCTCAGGGGAATAAGTGACTTATCGTTGCCGATGCCATTGTTTAGCTGCATGCGTGGTGCAAGGCGGCGTGTTTACTTTAGGGTTTTGTGTCCGCAAGTTACATTCCCGGAGGGTTGCAGCCTCCTACCCCTGCACATAAATCACTCTCTACATCGTCAGGAAAGCAGGGCTTGAGGACTAAAGGTTTCAAATTCATGGCTGATAAATATAAAAGCCCAGAATCTGGAAACCTGTCCTGGAAGAAATAACTCTTTCCCGTTGCTGTGGTCCCAGTAATCGGAGCGTGTCAGCAGTCCGCGGGCAGGACGGGGGTTCGGTGTCAGCTGCAACGCACCTGACTTGAAGGGTTTCCACGGCACGAGGCAGGAATTAGGGCACCTTGATAAAGGTGGGGGGGTTGTCCAAACATCCGGGTGAGCTGCTGAATTTTTGGCAGCGAGTACGTAGTGCTGAAGCTACCGGACCGGCTAGGAAAAATCCCCGTTGCAAAAAGGGTGCTTTTGTCATGCAGAAGATGATTTGGGATTGCCTGCGAGTTCAGCTTTTTATTTATTATTTTGTGCTGCCCTCTAGGGCTAGAGCAGCTGTCTAATTGCCGGTTTCCTCAGTTCCATTTGCTAATTAAGACCTGCTTCTGGAAAACCCGCCTTTACATAGATTTCCCTGTTGCTGTCTCCCAACCTCACAAGCCTGGACTGCTGCAACGCGCTTTTCCCATGGTTGAAATCCTATGCCAAAGAGCTGGGCTCTTATCCTCCCCTTGGCTTTGCAACGCACACTGAATGAGAGGCATAAATGAAATTAAGAGTCGGCATTATGCATGTGGGCAGGAGAGGGGCACGATTAGGTGCAATGGATTGAAAAATCCGTGTTTAGCTCTCTTGAGAACAGCCTGCCAGTGAGATTATCCCAACCCTGGACAAGTTCTCCTTGACCAGGCTCTCCTAAGACTAGTTTTGTTCACCTTTCCCCAAGCACGTAGTGCCTTGAGCTTCCCTTGCTCGGAGCTGGCTGCAGTGCGATCCCTTTGGCACGCTCCCTGGAGTCAAGCCCTCCATCTGCAATCCCTTTGGGGCAAGCAGAAAAGTCATGTTGAACCTGGAGACCTCTGTGGTGTCCAGAGGTTTAAATGTCTTTTGGACGCTCTGGGTTTAAGGCTTGCCTCGTCAGCAGCGTGCAATAGCACTTGCAATGCACAGCCACTTTCGCAAGGAAAACCTCAAGTATTTGAGGTCTTTCAGAAAGGAATATTTTTTATTTTTTTTTTTAAATAGGATATTTTGATTTGATTTGGAGATGGAATACAAATGTCATGCCTGTAATGAAGAATAGCGAGTGGCCCGGATGAGTGCAACTTCACATTTTCCTACACCTGGATGTTCAGAGCACTGTGGGAAGTTTGGACTTGCAGGGGAAAAAAAATGGCAGGGTTTTTGTTGGTGATGCTTTTTAAAAAGCCGGCTCTGTTCCTCAGGCTGTTTTACTCAGTGGCCAAGCAGCTGTGCCAGCCGAACTGTGAAGAAGAGCCTGGACAGAAACAAATGCCAAAGCAGGAGGGAAGGGCATGCACTGATTCTGCTGCTCAGGACTTTGTTTCATTAAAACCACAGCCTTGGAGGCACACCAACCGTGCTGGGAAAGATCAGCGGTGTCCTTACCATCTTCCCCCTTTCCTAAAGGGGATCTGACAGCAAATAGTTACAAAGAGCCTGAAGCATTTGGCCAGCTTCCCATTTCCAACACTTTCACGCTTTGGGTTACCCAGCAGTTTACACCCTAAAGTGGTGTTGAAACATCAGCACGGTATGTGCTTCATAGCCACCTCTCCAGAGCAAGGGTCGTCTCCATCGGAGAGATTGGGTCATCTCCATTCGTCAGACTGGAGAATCAAGCTCTTTTGCCCACCTGCACGAAATAGCAAGGGCTGTCCCACCCCACCGATGCCAAAGGCGTTGCACCTGTGACTCGGTGAAATCAGGCCCTTCCTGATTTTCCTGTGGTCTCCTCAGCAATCGCTGCCGGCTCGGTTTCTGCCAACGTCAGCCAGATTTCACCCCACGTCACCCAAAGCCGGGGGTAGGATGGGGATTAGGCCTGGTGGGCACCCCGTCAGACCTCTCCCCTCCTCCAAACCCTCTTCCCAGCCTGGCCCGGAGCAAGAAGGAAAAGCAAATCCCAGCTGCTGGCTCTCACGAGCCAGTCCATAATCTGCTGCAGGTTCCCAAGGGTTTCAGATAAACAAGAATATGTCTTGACGATTATGTGTCTTGAACCTCCAGACCTTTTGGAGTCTGTCCATCCATAACGCCGCTGCTTTCTAAGGCACTGCTTTTGGGCTGAGTCCTGTGTCGAGCCGCATGAATCAAACTCTCCAGAGAAGTAAACAAAACAAGCTCCCGCCTTAGAAAGTGGGTCTGAACTGCGAGGGCAGGAGGGGGACAAGTCTTGCTCCCTTTCGACTGGAATAGCTCCCTGGTGATTCATCCCACCAGGGAGCTGGAGACAACATTAATGTTAACCCTATTAAAAAATAAATAGCTCGTGCCATCCTCGGCCGCAGCCTTCAAGAAGGAGGCTCAGCTCCAGCTCCTGAGACCCTACAACATCTCCAGGAGCTGCTTCTCCTGGCTTGGTTTGCTGGTGCCATCTGCGCCGTGTTTGGTCTCTCATGGGCAGATGCAGCCTCCTGCCTCTCTGGTGTCAAGTCCACGCACCAAAATAGGGACTGCCTACATCTCCTGTAATCCCAACGTGGCTTTTCTCCTGTCTTTTGAAGCTGCTGCCTTCCTTCCTTCTCTCTCCCTCTGTCCTCTCTCCATATGTACCTCTCTCAGGTGTGCAGCCAACAGCATTTCCCCACCAAAAATTAAGCTTTCTAATTAATTGGACACACAGGCTTTAGGCAGTTCCCCGATGTTATTCACCTTTTTTTTTCTACTCCTTTCTCCGGGAGAGAAAAAGAAAACAAATGAGAATTGCATGAAACCCACCAGCCTGGGGACTTTGTGAGCGAGGGGCTGGGCGAAGGGACAGCAGTAGATGGGAAAATGAAGACACTTCCGTCAACAAAAACTGACGTAAACTGGCATTTGAAGATTAAACTATTTGAACATGAAACACACTCCCTGGAGAACAAAATTCCTGGAGAAACTCAAATCCAGGAGCCAAACCAGAACCTTTTCTCACCGGTTTTAATCTAAGTGCAGCAAAGAAAGAGAGAAATTGGTTTATAATTCAGCAATTTTTCTTTCACTGATGGTGGAGTCAGTGTCTGAGTAAAGTAACACTCGATTTATGTGATTTAACAGGAGATAGAACAAAGTGAGGAAAAGTATTTCTGATAGATTTGACTTGCATGATCGTGATACCCCCCCTCAAACCCATCCATCATTGTATTAGCAAAAGGCCAAGCACTGATACAGTCCCTAAGCTGTAACCCTCTGCTTTAGAAAGAGATGCTTGATAACGAATTTTTGTCACTGAAAACCAGAGGATTTCAGCATTTTAGAATCATAAGACAATTTTAAGGTTAAAATGATGACATCTTAGTAAAAAACCAAATTTCCACTGTTGCAGAGAGCCAAACTTTGGCTTCTGCTTAAGCGAAACATGTTTGTACTTTTATCAAAAATACAACAGGCTTTGGCTTTAGAAAATTATCTGTGACTTTTATATAAACTAAGATTTTCTGAAACTTTACTATTTCCAAATAATGTCCAAATATTAATTCCTCGTGCTACCAGTCCAGATACAGCAAAACACTGTCAGTAAGTCACCATTCGCCCAAGGTGACATTCAAGCTGTCAGGATCTTAAAAGCAGAAAAATAACCCTGCCATCTCACACCTCGTGCTCCAACAGGGAGAGTTCAATGACAGCGCGGATGGTTAGGAAGAACAGACGAGCTAAACAGCATTTTGCCCGTTTTGCCTGGGTACTGTGTGATTTGCCCAGGGCTATATTAGGATTCGGTGTCGGAGAGCTGGGCGAGCAGCGTTTAATCAGCACACAATGCTGAGCTCTGCAGCACTCCTGGGTGAGAGCGCTATAATGCAGTAACACCATAAATAGACTGAAGTCCTGTGAAGAAAGCAAAAAAAACCCCAAACCGCACGTCTCCCCATCTCCCATTATTGTAAACACGGAGAATAATAACAAGGCAGGCATATGACCTCTGTATTGTTGTAAACTAACCAGTGCCTCCTTAACGTAAAGGATCTCACTCACTGCAGTGCAAGTCCCTGATGGATTAAATATACAGCTGTGTGGATAGAGCCATCTACACAGGGTGTTTAGTCCGTTCCTCAGCCTATTCATAAACACAGTATATTTTATTTATACGGTACCTTCCTCATCTGTGTTATTTTTAAAGGCTGCAGCTCTAAGTCACCGGAGCCCCCTTCTCTCCCGCAGGCGAAAGCTCAACTTTCCAGCACGCTCCCGGTTTCGCACGCGTCTCCACGTACCTGCTCTGTGGCTGGAGGAGGAGGAGGAGGAGGAGGNGCTTGCAGCCTTCTGCCTCCCGGACTCTCCCAGCAGCCTTTCCAGCGCAAGCCGAGGAAGAGTTTCCTTGGGGAAGTCGTACCTCTGTTGCATGCCAGCTGACTAAAACTCTGCGAGCTCCGAGAGAAGTTTGAAGTCACAGGGAAAAAAAATGCTCCCCATAGACTGGTCCTTGAATTCATTCCTTCGCAGTCATGAGCTCTTATATATTCCCAGGCTCCCACGAGCACGTGAATACATACCTCCGTAATAGTTTTAAAATGTGTGTGTCCTCTGTGCTTCTCTCTATTTTCCATTTCGCTCATTCAACCTTGGCTTATTTCCTGCAGTTTCTCAGCTGGTAATTACGCTTCTCTTGTATTGACACATGAAACTGTCTGTGAATACCACAAAAAATCCCCTCCGCAGGCTTCGGGGACACGTGCTTGTCTCTGAAGTTCGCCGTGCCTGTCCCACAGCGCGTGGCTGTCAGCTACATGGACCTGCAGATACTTGGGGACAGCTCTCACCAGGGCTGGGGTAAATCACAGGGGCTGAGCTGGCTGCAAACCCTAAACTCCAAGTCCATGCAGGATGGGGTGTGTAGGAAGAAGGTGTATGGGAGGGAAGCGCCGTCACAGGGCAAACACATCGCGTTTGGTGTCCCAACAGCTCAGGTGTGCCTCTGCGGCACAGCAGGGGGATGGCCAAATGCACCCGTGGGGGAAAGGATAAATTCAATTTAATGCTTGAATGGGTAATAACGCAAATGCCTTCTAACAAGGGCAATGGGACAGATCTTTATTTCTTTTCCTTCGGGGTGAAACTCCCCTTTACTTCAGAAGCAACGCTCTCATGTAAATCAGCAGGAGACCTGCACACTGTCCGTGTCCTCTTCCTCTGCTCAGAAGAAGTGCCTGGGCAGGTGTCTGCTGGCTCCACGTGTTAGTTTGTAGGAGTAAAAACCTCCCATAGGGTTTTGCCATCTCCTAAGTGAGTGTCTTAGGACCAGCCGAGTCGGCTTGACCAGCCAATACCTGACGACCCCTGGGCCACCCCACTGGGGAGCCCCAACAGGCACTGGAGACCACTGCAAACCTCCCACCTTCTCCCAAGGTGCGTGAGGGACACCTCCACCGAGTGACCTCCCCCTCAAAGGAGATGTTTGGCATTCATCATGTGGCATTGCACTGGGATGTGCAAGTATGGGCAATGATTTTCACCCAAAAAATGGGGCGCTGACTCCCTTCTCCTGGATAGCATCAATTCTGTCCTGCTTTCCTGGATCTGCTTATTAAAATCAGATAAAAGCCGTATCCTTTTGTACCATGTGCCAAGCAGCTTTGTGGATGCTGCTAAACATATGCTAGCTCCCAAGCTTTGCCACTCTGCAACACGTTACTGCTCATTTTCTGTGGCACACAAGCTCCTGTGAGTCAGAGTTACCTCAGATGCTGCAGCATACTGGGAGACTCAAGATGAAAATGTCTACAGATGTGAAAGACGTGGTTCGTTAAATGTTGCAGTAAATACGTTTTGCACATGATGTTGCAACAAGTATGTAACAAGGATAATAAATTTAATAGTAACGTGCGCATAATGATCAAGAAGTAAACAATAATGATTTTATTACTGCAATCGCTGTTGCCTGTGTACATGTATAGCTGCATA
This sequence comes from Burhinus bistriatus, assembly GCA_013397275.1. NCBI lineage: Eukaryota > Metazoa > Chordata > Aves > Charadriiformes > Burhinidae > Burhinus > Burhinus bistriatus. Next base: position 165,151 of record VYXH01007627.1, read on the forward strand.
CGGATATTGATTAAAGGCCAAATGGCTTAAGAATTAGTAAGTAAGCGGTCTCTCACTGACTTGTCTCGGCAACAGAAGCAGATCCTATGGAGAATCATAGAATCTCCTAGGTTGGAAAAGACCTTTAAGATCATCGAGTCCAACCATAAATGTAACACTGCCAAAGCCACCACTAAACCATGTCCCTCAGCACCACGTCTACCTATCTGTTAAATACCTTCAGGGATGGTGATTCCACCACTGCCCTGGGCAGCCTGTGCCAATGCTTGACAACCCTTTCGGTGAAGAAATTTTTCCTGATATCCAATCTAAACCTCCCCTGGCGCAACTTGAGGCCATTTCCTCTCATCCTATCACTTGTTACTTGGAAGAAGAAACCTACCCCCACCTCTCTACAATCTCCTCTCAGGTAGTTGTAGAGAACGAGAAGGTCTCCCCTCAGCCTCCTTTTCTCCAGGCTGAACAACTGTAGTTCCTTCAGCCGCTCCTCATAAGACTTGTTTTCTAGGCCCTTCACCAGCTTCATTGCCCTTCTCTGGACATGTTCCAGCCCCTCAATGTCTTTCTTGTAATGAGGGGCCCAAAACTGAATACAGTATTTGAAGTTTGCTTGTGTGCAGCAGTCCCAAAACCTTATTGATGTCCTCAGATCAGCACTTTCAAGGTACATTGGCCAGTACCAAGGAGTGAACTTATGATCTGAAAGTTGTATTTGCTCCCTCCATGCAATGTCTAAACTGTCCACTCTTGCTTCATCTTGTGGCACCATGCCTAGTGAATATGGCTCTAGTGTTTGGTTTGGCATGAGCTCGACATTGGTGTGTTGATGCACACATCTCCCACCCAAGCCGAAACTCACCTATTACTCCATCCTAACTTATTTGGCTGGGACTGACCCACAAAGAGAGTTCACTGAGGCACAAGGACATATTTTATCCCCTCCTGTCACCACGCCAGGCCAACCTCATGGCCAACTTGTTGTCACAGCAGCCAAGCCTGGAGCACAGCCATGGACCTGCTGCTTAGAGACAGAGGTCCAATTACATTTTCCAAGTGGTGTGTGGCTAGCTAATAGGGAAATGGCCTACCACAGAAAGAATAAGAAGTCTCCTGACAATAAATTTCAGACTCATATGCAAGCAGAAGGACTTATTCCCACAGATCCTGCTGTTGTTAGACCTCCATCTCTGGTGTGTGGGCAGCAGAAGACTTGGGTCAACCTATGGCTGATTCCCAGTGACACCTGAGTGTTGATGTTTCTCCAGTTACATCTCTCCCACTAAAGATGTGTCTCCCAGGGAGTGATCCCTGGCCTGATCTGCACAGAACTGGCCCTTCTCTAGAGCAAGTTGGCTATGTCCAAGTATGCAGCACTCAGATATCTAGCTCTGGATGGTTTCCCCACAGCCCTGAAGGTTGTTGTTTCACTGTTAAATTTCTATCAGAGTTCTTTGAATAATGTGGAGAAAGTGTGCAAAAGACAGTGCAGGAGGACTTTGTGGAGCAGAAGAAGCCAAACCTGATGCTGGCCCTGAAGGTAACCCCAGAACTACACCCAGCTTGGAGGCAACAAGCTGGTTTGGTGGGGAAGGGCACCCATGAGAGACCTAACCCACAATGTGGTTGACTGTGGGGAGCCAGGTTATCTGACAGCATTGATGTACCCATGCAAACCCCATGAAAGAACCTGAGGACACTAGGAAGGATGCCACACCCTGAAGACTTGTAGCATCATGCTGCCAAAATTGCTTACAAGCACCAATCCTGCAATGATTTCTGCTGGTACCTGCCATGCACAAATCCTGCACGCCTCCACACTAGGACAGCAGGATGTGGTAACTGGCAAATCCCATTTCAAAAAAGGGCCGTAGTTCAGGGCTGGTCACACAAGATCAACCCTGGGCCATGTTCTGCTGTAGACTCAACCCCTCCAAGTTTCATGAGATTCCCACTCTTCCATGGGAGAGGTGAGTAGGCTTGGCTGGTGGGGCTGGCATGGAGACAAGCAGAAGCGTATAAACATAAAGCAAAAATTCCAGCTACTGAGATGCTCCAAAACATCACTGCCAGTATAAGCATCATTATCTTGTGCTGACGTTAGCCCAGTTGCTTTTCAGAAATTACACTCAAAAAAAAAAAAAAAAAAGAAAAGAAAAAAAAGAAAAGAAACCAGTGAGGCACAGATGAACTGGCAGTTTTTAATGACTTGCAAAAGATTAGAGGTTGAACACGTGCTCATCTCATACTTAAAATAGGTTGTATCATGTCAACAGGATGCCCATCTCTAATTATAAATGATATTTCCCCAGACTAAACAAAGTTTGATATTTATGCTCCATTTCCTCCAGCTCTGATTATAGTCTGTTTTTTTAAAAAAAATATATGAGGAACAAGAGGGCCAAGAGCTTTGCTCTGGCCACTCTTTTTCTGTTCCTGTTGTTGTTCAGGGAATTTTGCCACTGGCAATGTGATAATGTTCTACCTGCTGGGATTTTGGCCTGCCTTCGTGCTGACACTGGTGGTGAGCAGGATGGGGGTGGTTCTTCCGGTCACCAGGTTAGCTGTGGTTCCTGTCCCATCTCAAACTCATCATATGATGCCTGCATCTCTCAGGCTCTGTGTCTTTAGTTGTCCTGGAGGAAGATGCTGCTCTTGATATCTCTCTGGACTAGGCCTGGCTTAGTCCCCTCTGGTACTAATCACAACCTTCCTCAGGTTCACCTGGCCTTGGGTCATGAAGACATTGACATTGCAAAATGCAGACAGCTCCACTTAAAACTGCAAAGGAGACATGCCTTAGCTAGCTCCAAACCATCTACCAGCAACCAAAGTAGCTGTGAGATTCATCCAAATGTAGGGTAAAAAATGCATGTCCGGTTCCCCTGGGACGCTCCCCACTCACCCACCCAGCTGTGACTAGATAGAATGGGGTCAGTTGTGTTCACACTACGATGCAGTGATTTGCAGGATGGGCATAGTCTTGGCTCATCTCGTCACTTGGGTGGCTGCCTGTCCCCAGGCACTGCTTGACGCCTGGGCAAGCAGTACTAGGAAATTAAACAGGAAAACAAAATGCACATAACGGTGCTGGAGACATTCGTGGAGTGCTTGAGGGACGTTGTACATCACTTGGAAGGGCAGATATTGTTGAAACTCCCAGCATGAGCAGGTACCATCACAGGATTTAACTGAGGTGACTTTGGTGATAAAGGTCTTCTGCAGAGTGAGAGACCGCAAAAGATCTGGAGAGCTACGGACATTGTCTATCTGGACTTCTGTAAGGCCTTTGACGTGGTCTCCCACAGCATCCTTCTCTCTAAATTGGAGAGCTATGGATTTGATGGGTGGACTGTTCGATGGATGAGGAATTGGTTGGATGGTCACATCCAGAGGGTAGTGGTCAACGGCTTGATGTCCAGATGGAGATCAGCGACAAGTGATGTCCCTCAGGGATCCGTATAGGGACAAGTACTGTAAAATATCTTCATCAACGACAGAAACAGGGGGATTGAGTGCACCCTCTGCAAGTTTGCGGACAACACCAAGGTGAGTGGTGCGGTTGACATGCCTGAGGGATGGGATACCATCCACAGGGACCTGGACAAGCCCAAGAACTGGGCCTGTGGGAACCTCATGATGTTCAACAAGGCCAAGTGCAGAGTGCTGCACTTGGGTCAGGGCAACGCCCAGTATCAATACAGGCTGGGGGATGAAGGGATGGAGAGCAGCCCTGCCGAGAAGGACGTGGGGATACTGGTGGGTGAAAAGCTGGCCATGAGCCGGCAATGTGCACTGGCAGCCCAGAAAGCCCCCCGCATCCTGGGCTGCATCCCCAGCAGTGTGGGCAGCAGGGTGAGGGAGGGGATTCTGCCCCTCTGCTGCGCTCTGGGGAGACCCCCCTGCAGTGCTGCCTCCAGCGCTGGGGACACCAACAGCAGAAGGACATGGACCTGCTGGAGCGGGGCCAGAGGAGGCCACGAAGATGATGCGAGGGCTGGAGCCCCTCTGCTGTGAGGACAGGCTGAGAGAGTTGGGGTTGTCCAACCTGGAGAAGAGAAGGTTCCGGGGAGACCTTATTACTGCCTTTCAGTACTTAAAGAGGGCTTACAAGAAAGATGGAGACAGACTTTTTAGCAGGGCCTGTAGTGATAGGACAAGGGGGAATGGCTCTAAACCAAAAGAGGGAAGATTTAGACTAGATATAAGGAACACATTTTTTACACTGAGGGTGGTGAGGCACTGGCCCAGGTTGCCCAGAGAGGTGGATGATGCCCCATCCCTGGAAACATTCCAGGTCAGGTTGGACGGAGCTTTGAGCAACCTGATCTAGTTGAAGATGTCCCTGCTCATTGCAGGGGAGTTGGACTAGATGGCCTTTAAAGGTCCCTTCTAACCCAAAGTATTCTATGATTCTATAGCTTGATAAGATAACAGAAATGCAGTTGGGGAGGAAATGATGGCCAGATGTGGGGGTTTCTGGGACATGCAGCAGTGACACCGTAAGAGAAAAAGGAAAACATGTGAGCAAAACTCCCAGGGAAGAAAAAGCATAGCACAGGAGCTGCAGAGAGTCCCATCATTTTTAGGGAGGAAAGACAGGGCAAGTGGAATCTGTGTTTGTATTGTGGGGGGCCAAAACTGCCTCCAGGGTCCCTTGTTTTTATTTTCCGATGGCTGTGGGCCTCAGACTTACACCATTGCCCAGCGAGACTTTGATGTGTAGCTTGCAGGCAAAGCTGCCAGCTGAACATCTCAAGAAGATAAAAATAAGGGCAAAGACCTTCTCCCTTACACTTGCCCTGCCAGCTCTGATGGTCGGCGGCAGCCTGCATCCAACCCAGATTTTTCAAGCGTCTCTGGGTTTTGTCTTCCCTCCCTACCATCTTCAGAGATGTCTTCTAGCCTGTGCTTGAAACATCCCAAGTTTTATCAACAGGTTCAGGAAATTGTGCTCAATGTGACAAATCTGGTTTATCTTGAAATGGCAAACCAGACGAGACTGATGTGGTTTCTCTTGCAAATACTTCTCATATCTCTGCCTGACACTGCGATAGCAGGAGGATCTGTGAACCAGGTGGTGCCAAACAAGCTGCAGAGCAGTTTGCTCTGCCGTCTGTGTTAATGGGGTTAAAGATCATGTTTCTCTCTTTAGATCCCCTGCTCAATTCAAAATGTGAAATATCATCCATTCTTCTTCCTTCTTTTCATTTTCTTTTGAGTGGGAGAATGAAGAGGGAAGCTGGTCTCTGCCCTGGCTTTTTTAGTCCCTGCTATTGACTCAGACCTTGTGAAAATGACTTTGCGCTATCAACCACGATTGGAATAATCAATTTTCCCTTTTTGTTGTCCCTTCTCTTTCCACCTCTTTACCGCGTGTGCTTTGGGTAGGTGATGTCTTACTGCAGGGAAGCTATAGTGAAGGCATTACTGGCATTGTATCTGCGAGGCCTTGAAGGTGATCATGAAACAGGTAATTTTCAGCTCTTGTGGAAAACGGTTTCACCACAGTTGGTTGAGAGTGTGATCTGCCCCGTCTTTAGCTGATTTTTCAGGCAAACGCTGAAAAAAAGAAAGTTGCAATCATATCCTAGGGAGAGAAGAAATGACTTAGAAATGCTCTATTTTTGTCATGTTCCTTAAACCCTTTGATCCTTCCCATAGCCCCTTGATCCATCACTACGTCATCACTTATTGAAAGCATTTTTTTTTTTTTATAGCCCGCAGCTGGATTCTGGGTTATTTCCAAAATCTCTTTGCTTCCTGCACAGTGTTTTGGCTTTTCTTGAACAATCTAACTCCTACCCCCAATGATGTATTTTGGATTTTTTGCATAGAGGGAAAAATATTTAAACCCTAGCTTCATCCCTGAGCATGCTCCTTGCTGTGCTGACACGGTACATCGTGACAGTCCCTGTGCTTCAGGTAGAACATACTCCTGGAGGAGAAAGGTACCTGCACCATCTAACAACCCTTCCACACCAAATAATGAAGCAGAGGGGACATTGGGAGACGTGGGGGCATGAACATTAGAGTTATTTCAGTGGAGAGAGAAAGCAGACACAGGGCAACAACCTGAAGGAAAAAATCCCTTTTTAGGCTTGCTTATCGGTCTCTCTGAGTGTTCAAAAGACTGGAAACGTCTCCTTCTAGGTTTTGGAACAAAAGCTTTGGGTCCATTGCACAGGCTGCGTTTCCACTAGGAAGTTTAGTGCACTGGAATGGTGAAATACAGATAATACAGAAGCACAGATAACTATGCTCAAACGTGTATCACCAGCCCCCTGTCAAGCACATGTAGAAGAAGCTACAGCAGCAGTATCGAAAAACTGAATAAACTCCTGGTCTCCTTTTTCTTATACAAATTTGTAACCCCAGAATGATGTCATGGGTGAAAAAGATGAGATATCTCTGATCAAATGCAGACATCTGCAAGGTCGGCATCTATCAAACAAACCACTGATCTTGATATCCCTCACAGCTCATGGAGGGAAATGGAAGCCCTTCTTGCTCATGATTCATCTCATTCTCCAGCAGATGAGTCACCCACAAGGAGCTCCTACTTTCTCCTGTGAACATGAAGGGAGTGGTGAGTGACTAACGCAGACACAGATTCAAAACTAAAGGAAATGAGTCCCTCTCGCAGTCAGGAAACAGAGAACTGGATTTTTTGCTGGTTGTGGGTATATCTCCTGCTGGTATAAATCCCAGCTTTCCTGCCCAGGTTGGACATACCACTCACTTAAAATACTTTCCAGATTTCCTTGGAAGAAGCCACTTGGGGATGGCATTTCTGGATGTGTTACAAACATCATAAGTGGTTCTGCCATTCTATTGTTGCTTTGAGGGTCTGACATCTATCACCACACTGAGCGAAGCCCTGAGCAGGATTCCTGCCCTGAGGACTGTCTGTACCCCTATAAAGCATCTCCTTATTCACAAATGCAAAGATCTTTGTTAGCAAGTTGGAATGCAGCTCCTGGGGTTAGACTGTACATCTCTTTTCCTACGCAGGTCAAAGGCACAGGGTTTTAGACAACGATCCTTATAGATCTCATGACCCATCATATCTAGAAGGTCTGTCTGTGCCATATCATAAGCATGTCCTGGTTGGAGGAGCATGCTTCTTAGGACTTATGCTCTGGTGTGAAGACTCCTGTATTTTTATCCTCTCCATAGCATGAGTGAAAAGAAAAGAAGCTCTTCTTTCCTCATTATACCTATCATGGAATCATAGAATGGTTTGGGTTGGAATCATAGAATCATAGAATCATCTAGGTTGGAAGGGACTTTTAAGATCATCAAGTCCAACCATAAATGTAACACTGCCAAACGCACCACTAAACTATGTCCCTCAGCACCACATCTGCCCGGCTTTGAAATACCTCCAGGGATGGTGATTCCATCACTGCCCTAGGCAGCCTGTGCCAATGCTTGATATCCCTTTTTGTGAAGAAATTTTTCCTAATATCCAATCTAAACCTCCTCTGGTGCAACTTGAGGCCATTTCCTCGTGTCCTATCGCTTGTTACTTGGAAGAAGAGACCGATCCCCACCTCTCTACAGCCTCCTCTCAGGTAGGTGTAGAGAGCGAGAAGGTCTTCCCTCAGTTCCTTTTCTCCAGGCTGAACAACTGCAGTTCCTTCAGCTGCTCCTCATAAGACTTGTTCTCTAGGCCCTTCACCAGCTTTGTTGCCCTTCTCCGGACATGCTCCAGTCCCTCAATGACTTTCTTGTAGTGAGGAGCCCAAAACTGGACACAATATTTGAGGTGGGGCCTCACCAGTGCCGAGTACAGGGGGACCATCACTGCCCTAGTCCTGCTGGCCACACTATTGCTGATATAGGCCAGGATGCTGTTGGTCTTCTTGGCCACCTGGGCACACTGCTGGCTCATCTTCAGCCAGATGTGGACCAACACCCCCAGGTCCTTTTCCACGGGGCAGCTTTCCAGCCACAAAGGAGGGGACCTTTAAAGGCCATCTAGTCCAACACCCTGCCATGAACAGGGACATCTTCAACTAGATCAGGTTGCTCAGAGCCCCATCCAACTTGACCTGGAATGTTTCCAGGGATGGGGCATCATCCACCTCTCTGGGTAACCTGGGCCGGTGTCTCACCACCCTCAGCGTAAAAAATTTATTCCTTATATCTAGTCTAATATCTAGTCTGTCCAGAGTGTCCATGTTCCTGCTAGCACACCTTATATCTTAATGGATGAAATAAGTTGTTCCTAGGACTCAGGACTATGAGAGTGGCCGCATTGCTTATTGGTTCTTATCTACATCGCTAGATTCAGATCTCAGTTCTTTTCAGCTGTCAGGTGAGACAATCTTGATAAATGTTTAACACACCCCAGAAGGGACCAGGTCTTTTCCTGTACACCAGTGAATATCCACCGGTTGCAAAGGAATGATAATAGCTTATGCCCGCTGAAAAGTGGAGGCATACAGCTCCCACTGACCTTCCCCTTTCTCCAGACACACACGTGCCGATATCCATTCCTCTTTCAGCCGCAGCACTGAGGAAGCTTCTCACCTTTCACACGTGACGGTCCCTGTGGTTACCCCATGGTGGACTGCTCCCAGCTCAGCCCATTTCATCCTTGAAAAATGCAAAGAATTTCTAAACAGCCAAATGAAGAAAATAGCCAGCACATTGTACAACATGAGGTTGTCTTAAGGCTCGAGATTCAGGATAAGAAAGTCATTGGAGATGGTCAAAGAAAACATTGGCAATACCTTTCTGGCTGAACAGTTCCCTCATTGACACAGAGGACAACTGATTTACGTATACTTTGCCTGCCCTCTGGTGGTGAATGGCTGCTGATTAATTGTTTGTATACGTATCGATTTATATATACATGTATACACATATGCACACGTACATACATATGTGTGCGCATATGCATTGACATATATGGTGGAAAATGCTTTCACCTGAATTGTACCTTCAACCTGAATGTTGCAGATGTGAGTGGTAGTTAATTATTGTCATTGGCTGTAGCTGGTCTTTTTAATGCTGAAGATTTCCCACCTTGCTGTGATTGCGTTAACATTTAGTTCAGTTAAAAGAATTCAGCATGAAAATAATAAAAATATCGTTAAATATTTCTTCCAGCTTGGAGAGACTAGTGAGCTCTTCATGTGTCCTTTTCCTCTCTATAAATAAACTCTGGCGAAACTGGGTGAGCTGCACAAAATCAAGAGCAAAATGTTTTTCCAGGACCAGTTCTTACAGCAAATACAGGACAGCATAAAAATAACTGCCGCAGCATGGACGTGCTTTCCCCTACACAGTGCCGGTCTGGGCTAGCAGGAGGGCACAGAGAGAAAGGTGGCCCTGGGCTGAAAGCTTGGAGGAGACCTATTCCTTCAGCCCCTCGGTGGGGTTTATTTGCAGTTCAGCAAGGGCTCAACATCATATTTCCACTCCTTCCTCCTTGTAGCTGTAAAGAGCAGAGGGATTTGCCATGCAGCTCTCCACATCTCCTACAAGTGTCTCCAGCACCTGGGCATGAGGCAGTGAGGATAAACGTGTTCAACATTGCAGCTCTCTGAACTTATACAAATACAAGAAGTATTGCCTAAACTTGGTGTTTCCAGCCTTTTCTCTTTGGCATGACCTATTACAATGGGAAGGGCAACAAAGGTGGCTTCTCAGGCTCTATTCATGTTGATTTGGTTTATCTTTGTCTACAGGGAAGTGAACCAGAGAAACTTCTTGTCTCAACACCTTCATTCACCACTCAGCATTTCCAAGTGGAACTGTAGTCTTTCCCCTTCGGGAAAGGAACCTTCAGCCCTTGGAGACTTTGAGATTTGCAAGCCCTTCTGTAGATTATTATCCCAATTTTGTATTTGTCTTGGACTGTGTTTCGAAGCCATGCACAGGGATGAGCACACCATGTACCTGGTAGCCTTGGGCAACGTGGAGGTGGTGCCCATAGTGTCCAAACCCAGCATTTATAGCACATTGTCCAGTGACCGTGGCAGTACTTGTCCTCCTTTCTGTCTCACAGTAGCTCCATCTGAACCAGTGACCGGTTCCTGGGTGCCAGATTCAACTGTTAAATTGCTACCGCCTGTGGTCCCTAGGCCAACAAGCACCACCCCAAACAATCTCGGAGCATGACTGGGGACAGGGATATTCCCACCATGTAGTGTGGGTGTTTGGGAGGGGAAGGCAGTTTATTAGCTGGTTCCAGTGCCAGGGAAGGGTGCCATGCACGTGTCATTTAATCATGCAGGTGCCACAGTTGCTTTCTGAGGAGCATCCCTTTGTACTTTTCCATTTCTAAGCCCACAGAAGTCTCATGCAAGGTGGTTTGCTCTCAACGTTCAGGGCCTTCTGATGTTCCAGATATGGGTGAACGATTTGCTGGAGACCTCTCAGGATGTGAAACCTACTGTCCCACCACAGCCAGAGGACTCCCCAGCTAGGGAGATTCTTCCCTCAGTTCCTTTCCACTTGCCCATCTTCTGCTGGCTGGGCACATGTGGACAACAGTGCCTGAAAGTACAAACAGGGCAGGTTCATCTGACCTAAACAAAAACCTTTGTATTCTGACCTCACCTGCTCTTGTATCTCCTGTCCCATTCCACACACACCAGTGCTGGACAGTCCGCACCCTTCCCAATGCTCAGCCACCAGGACAAAGCTACAGCAGAAGGAACAGAAAGGAAAAGGTTTTCAGGCTGATCACTCCTTTCCACAGCCCAAGAGGCAGCGTTCGCTGGATCACCCTGCAGATTGGACCCGAGGCTTGGACCCACCATGAGTATCGGGTCATATTTCCCTCTTGTCCTGACTGTGTTGCAGTCCTGACAGGTGCAGTCAACCAGAACAACCTCAATGACATCTCTCCACGGATAAACTTTGGCACCTTATTTGGATAACAACTTGTGATTATTCCCTCCGGTGCTTTCTATGTGATGATGGTGTTTGGGGAGCTAGAGTTATAGATTTGGCCGGGCAGACAATCACCTCCACAGGGAGCCCACACAAGTAGGTTAAACAAAAGCTTTATTTCCACACTGCATTCTCGGGACACGGTGCCAAGATTTCACAGACGGCTCAAAACAAGGATTGGCAAGGAACGCTCTGCTCCTGTGATGCTTTCTTATTGCAAACAGCCCTGAGTCACAAAATGCATGTTCAGAGCCAAGCTTGAACTTCCTTCAAAATCAGAAGTGTTCAGATTAACAATTTTCACGTTTGTTCTTTGAAGCAGTAACGTACCAGAGCAAAGCTCACATGTAGAGAGGCGTAAGGAGTTTCTACACCACCAGACTCTCGCACATAATTAAAACCCTCTGGTACTACAACAGAAGAAATATTCAATAAGCCATGGTTATTAAAGCAGTTAATTGCAGTACATCTGCCACCAGATATTATTCCGTGCTACACGGCATTCAGACGATGCACTGCTCCTGGTGAGCAAAGACCTCAAGACTGGAGCTTCATCCACACAGAGTCTGTTTGCTGCCTTCTCTTCCTGCCCACAGTTTTCTGCCTGGCGCGGAGAAAGGTCAGTTGGTTTCCTGCAGGATTTCAATATTTTGAAATGTTATTTCAGTTCCAGCTTTTGAACGAAAAAATAAATAAAGAAGGAAATTGGATGTGGAGGTTGGATCCGAGACATCTGCCTCCGGGGTTGCTTTGCAGCGAGAGGCTGGAATCGGTAACTGAGATAACCCAGCAGACGGGCAGCTGAGCTCTCTGGCAAACAAACTGTTAGAAAACGAGACCATTTTCCATTTGAAAGCTGCAGAACATTTGCAACTTGGCAAACCTTAACAACAATAGCAAAAAAGCTTCGACGTTAATAAATGCCTTCTGTTCAAGACCAACTGGAATTCCATGCATCACATTGCGGTTTTCATTTGGACATCGGGCCCATGTAGATATAACATACTTCAGCTTTGGTCCTTGGCCCTGTATCGACTTTCCCTGAGCTTCTCTGCATATGTTAATGAAAAATGTTCCAGACATCTAGCTTTGTGAAAATTAGTGTATTTATTTTCAGTATATTGTATGGGGTTTTTTTAACTGTGCCTGTAGTCTGTACTATCTACTTTGGCTTCTGGACAACCCCAAGTTGCAAAGAGATAGTGGCAAAAGGGAGATTTAATTCCTTTGAATAAAATTATTTTAATGTGCCAATAAAAAATAAGCAGTCAATAAAAGAGAACCAGCTGAAGGGCAACAAAGCTGGTGAAGGGTCTAGAGCACAAGTCTCCCGACGAGCGACTGAGGGAACTGAGGTTGTTCAGCCTGGAGAAAAGGAGGCTGAGGGGAGACCTTCTCGTTCTCTACAACTACCTGAGAGGAGGTTGTAGAGAGGTGGGGGTCGGTCTCTTCTGCCAAGTAACAAGCAATAGGACGAGAGGAAATGGCCTCAAGTTGCACCAGAGGAGGTTTAGATTGGATATTAGGAAAAATTTCTTCACAAAAAGGGTTGTCAAGCATTGGCACAGGCTGCCCAGGGCAGTGGTGGAATCACCATCCCTGGAGGTATTTCAAAGCCGGGCAGACGTGGTGCTGAGGGACATGGTTTAGTGGTGGTTTTGGCGGTGTTACATTTATGGTTGGACTTGATGATCTTAAAGGTCTTTTCCAACCTAGGTGATTCTATGATTCCATGAAAAATTTTTTCTTGACTTTCAAGAGGTCCTATACAGGTCCTGTGCAGAAAAGGAGACTGTATTGCACCAAGTAATGACAAAGTGAAGGGCAAATGTCATGGATCAAGACTAATGTGGAGGCAGGAAGCAAAGAGGAGAATTGCTTGATCAGGATTCCTTGTGCAACAACTTTTGTGGGTGGTCCTTGCAGTCCCCTGCTGTGTCCTGTGCTGTTTAGCAGAATTTAGAGATGCTCAGAGACATTGGTCAAGGAAGGAAGGAGAGCCAAGGGAGACTGATATCTGTAGATATCATGAAGTCAGGGTTTGGGAGGATTGTGAGAAACTCTAGTGCATGAGGAAAAGGACGGTGAATGAAATTTAATACCAACAGCTGTAGAATCATGAGCACCAGAGGAAAAGCATTAGGTGCTTCTTACACTGCACAGAACACGGAGCTGATTTCATCAGCTCAGGAACCCTCCCCTGTGGTCATTGCAAGAAGATTGTGGGAGTACCCTGGCATGGAACAAGTACTGAAAAGCTTCACCTGCCTGCTTGTCCCAGCAGTCACTGGTCCAGGAGCCCTGAGTGCTGCTGCTCACCCACCAGCTGCAGAACGCTGGAGGAGAGGATTGCAATGACTCAGGGTCTGGAAATCATCTTGAATGCAATGACTCTCGGTACATTTTGGGAGGTCTGGTCCAAATCTGTGTGCTAACCTAACCTCCCCTTACATCAGCTCTCTGTGCACTACAGCATTGTCCCCACAAGCTGACACAGCAATCCCATAGCTCTTCATCAGGCTGAGTTTTGCCTGCAAGAGCTTTATCGAAGGCCATTATTTCACAAGGGCTTCAGCATGAGCATGGAGACTTGTAGTTCCTCTGCCTCCTCCCACCTATTATTTTATTCAGTCATTTTTAATACAAATGAGATCAGTGATCAGAGTCACACTAGGACTTTGTGGCACAAACTTGACCATAGGAAGTTCCATCTAAACATGAGGAGGAACTTCTTTCCTTTGAGGGTGGCAGAGCGCTGGAAGAGGCTGCCCAGAGAGGTGGTGGAGTCTCCGACTCTGGAGACATTCCAAACCTGCCTGGACACCATCCTGTGCAACCTGCTGTAGGTGACCCTGCTCTGGCAGGGGGGTTGGACTAGATGATCTCCAGCGGTCCCTTCCAACCCCGGTGATTCTGTGATTCTGTGACCGAAGGGGAATGCAAGGATGTGTGGCTACAGCAGTAGCAAATCCTTAGCCCACCTTCACCAGCAATGCCCTTGGACTTGCATCCAGCTGATGACCACTGCTACAGTGTGTAAGCAGGTGGGTGAAGTGGGGGTAAGGGTTTGCCTGTGCATAGGACCTTGCCAGACCATGTTCTTGGTTGCATGGACAGAAGGGAACAGATTACCCTGATGTCTCCCATGCATTCAACAAAGGGACAAATCCATTGCTGATGTGAAGACAGACGGCTGAAGGGAAGGAAAAGCTCCTGCTGTAGTGACCGTGGAGCTGTGCCTGACCTCACCACTGAAGGACATGTCTTTACAACGCCAAGGTAAATAACCAGAGCGTCAGGGAAGGTGGACATGCTGTGATGTTTTTGCATAAGGATGTCAGGACAGAGACAACATAGTTTAATGAGTTCAAAGAGGGGTAATGCTGCAGAAGACTTACCCCCAGCCCTATTCCTGCCTTCACCCGACTGAAGTCCCAAACCCTGGAGAAGCACCTTGATATTTTCCAATGACAAATGTGCTGTGGGGAGTGGTATTGTCCCTCCCCACTTTAGTATCCCCCTGTCATGGGAAACTTTCCCAGACATATATGTCCTTGCAGCTGTTTTTACATCCATCGATGCCATGGCTGCTCCATACTTTCCTTGGGTTCTCCTGCATCTCCTCCTTCCTCCTCTGCTTGACTTTCCTGCTGCTGGTTTATGTATTTGGAGATCTTTTGGGGATCTGCCTCTAAATTAGTGAATAATGGAGTGAATATATGAACAAGGGTCTCCATAGGTACCTTATCTGCACCGCGAGCTGAAAAGTAAACTGAGATAAAGGTTAATGTACAAACAAGAACAAGACCTTCAGGTGGACGGATAGGTCTCCAAGGATCTTTATTGGCATTTGGTTTTAATTCACTGTTAAAAATACTGTATGAAATATGAACTATATTCAGACAGTGTATATTGTGCATAAATACATCATCTACAGCTCTCAGCGGGTTTGCTCGATTACATTAAAATTCACCCTATAATGTTAATGGTAAAACCTCCAGCAATCACATGGTAGGTTCTTGTTGATAGTGGTTTCTAGAGTGTGCGCTTCTCTATCCAAGAAATCCACCAAGTGACTTGTCTGCAATCACCCGAGAAGTCTGCCGCAGAGCTACAAAAGTCACATTTGCTGCTTCCAGCCCCCCTCTTCCTCGTTACAACATCCAAGGACTAGTTTTAGGAGCAAAATAACAAGAAAAGAGCCTGATACAGTAATCACAGTTAGTATGGGAAGAAATCTCATGAGTAAACCTAAACCTGTCTAAACAGAACAATGCCAGGAAAATATAAATATGTTTTATGGCTTTCTAACAGCAGAGGTTATCACACTCAGGGATGAGTCCTTGGCCTCTTCCTGTTGAAATTAAGAGAAAAAAAAATACCACTGGCTTCAAAGAGAATTAAGAATTATCCTGGGATTACTAAAGTCGTCAGCGATCAGAACTTTGCTTCTCTGCTATCCTTTCCCACAGATTTACTATTTTATTTTTTAAATAAATTCAAAGAATGTTGTTTATTTTAGAAGGCTACAGGCTGAAAAAAGAATCCAAAAATTGTGTGCAGAAGGGCAGATTGAAATCCTCTTGTTTAAATAATCTTCAGCTGGAAAATTCAGTTTTGGCTAACCAACATTTTCTTAAAATTGCCTCTTCTTGCATTAACAAAAACACACACTCAAAAGACAATTTCTTAGTTGGTAATTATGAAATAAAAGACTAGGTACTCCCAAACTCAAATATATACATATCTGTACATATGGGTAGAGGTTGAAAGGGAGAATATATGCATAGTGGCAGATTGAAAAGGTATGTTGTTGGGTTTTTTTTTCTCATGCATTTACAAATGTTTAATTTGATATATAACAGAAATAGAAAGTCGCTGTCCCTTCTGTCCATTGTCACATTACCAGCTAAATGGATCAATGGGAAGTTTTTCAGGGGAAAGTCGCTTCCCAGATTTTATGTTTTCTGCTCATATGTGTCTTCCTTTATATCCATTTTGCCTGTGTGTTGGGAAGAACAAGTGTTTTGGAGAGGATTAGCACATCTAGACAAGCCAAGTGGCAGAGTTTCCAGACCCAGGGAAAAGGTCAGGGAGTCCAGCACATCCTCTGAACCAGTGGTGATATCTGTGTGGGAGTGAGGTTCATCCAACTTGACTTTAGTCATTCGTGATGTAGGTTTCTCCAACTGCAGCTCCTGTTAGAGTCGATGGCAAGTACTTTTAGGGCACAGTTCATCCCTCTGAATGCAGATATCTGGGATGGGATTCACTTTTGGGTTAAGAGACCCAACTTCAAAGGTGTATCTCGTTAAATAGCTGTCTAGTATTATTTCAGATCTTAGCGTCTGCTGTCTGGCCTCCAGCTGCCATTGCAAAAGGATCTGGTCCTGTGTCGTATTTATCATCTCTATCTGGATGTTGTAGGTACTCTAGGGCATCCTAGATGGCATTAAGCATTTGTGTTTCAGCAGCTGAATTGTATCACAGACATCTCCATTTGGGTATCTCTGCATGCGCCAGGCTCCCATGCTGTGAATGGAGACCCTGCAGAGCAATTTAGGGGTGATTGTGCTAGCCAGTTGTAGGCACCCATTTTAGGCTCAGCTGAGTTGCATCAGGGGAGGTTTAGATTGGCTATTAGGAAAAATTTCTTCATCAAAAAGGTTGTCGAGCATTGGAAGAGGCTTCCCAGGGAAGTGGTTGAGTCACGATCCCTGGAGGTATTGAAAAGATGTGTAGACATGGTGCTGAGGGACGTGGTTTAGTAGTGGACTTGGCAGGGTTAGGTTAATGGTTGGACTCGATGATCTAAAGGTCTTTTCCAACCTAAACCATTCTATGATTCTGCGATTAGGCTCCTTGGACTTTTTGACTTGACCTCTATTTACTGCAATGGGAGCTGAGACACCCAGCACACATCGAGGTATCCACGTGTAGAAGCCTAAGAAACACTGCTGGGAAGAGCCGGTTTCCCTTCTCTGACTGTTAGGGGACCTCTCCGGGTGTTTGTCTCAGACTGCACCTTACAGGGCTATATTTAGCCAGGTGATTCTCCTTTTGCACATCATTGTGGGTATTTCTCTTCATTTGGAGGCCAGCCTTGACTACACATTGGTCTTTCCAAGCAAAACCCATTGACGCAACTCTCACTTGCATGGAAATGCCACACCAAGAGCAGAGGGAGAGATCACCTGTCCCCCACAGAGAGGACGTGCTTTCTGCCTGCCACAACTTGCAATTCTCCTTAGCCAAGACACGAGGTCAGGCTGGTTGAACCCACCCCACTGCGTAACAGAACAGCACTAATCAATGTTTTTAACATCGATAGGAAAATAATGGAAAAAGACATGAATTCAGCAGGAATTGTTTGACTTTAAACTCATATTTGCACAGACCAATCCAGACAATGTCCCGCCCTGGAACTGTACGTGAGGTGTATTGTGTCAGAACTGCCTGGCCCATGTCTCTTCCACAGGACTTCATTCCTGAATGAATTTGCAAACAG
Organism: Burhinus bistriatus; assembly: GCA_013397275.1. Taxonomy (NCBI): domain Eukaryota; kingdom Metazoa; phylum Chordata; class Aves; order Charadriiformes; family Burhinidae; genus Burhinus; species Burhinus bistriatus. The sequence goes on from VYXH01007627.1 coordinate 182,567, forward strand.
AAGGTGAGCACAGTGCAGAAGGTGAAAGCTTTCCTAAGCCCTGTTTGACAGCTCAACTGGCATATGAGCCTTTTGACGGACGTCTTTCAAGGGTCAGATTCTCCCACCTGGAATATCAAACCTCATCACTAAACAGGCAAAAGCTTCTTTCACAAAACCAGGTGCCACAGAGTAAAACTTGATTATTAAAGAACACTAATGAATTGCCCTTCCGTTTTCGCTTTTCAGATGTTTATACTCCAAACCGCTCTTACTTTGAGAGTACACGTGTTTTGTACTTGCTACGGTGAATTAGTTGTGAAAATCCTATCTTCCTTAGCTTTGTGGAGTCTGGTTTGCCTCTTTTCCTAAAGATATTTGCAATAACCAAAGAAGGTTTGGCGAGTGCTGTTGAATGATAAAAGCCTACTCTGGTTGCTCTGATGAGAAGAGTTCAAACCAAGCTTGAGAAAGGTCTCTGTGTTTTCAGGGAGCATCTTCTGGTGGTAATATTGATTAAATTACCCTATCTGCTATTCTCTTCAGCCTTGCAGAAGAGAAAACAACAATTCCCAGAAGTTTGTTAGAAGCCAGATGTTGAACTGGAGTAAAAAATCTGGAAGAAGAAGTGGCCAACAAGAAAATTATTTGACCTTGGTGAAGCGTGCTCCGTGAGAAGTGCCTACAGGCCAAATGCTGGCCCTTTGCAGAAAGGTGTCTTTACCCGCTGGGAGGGTTTACTTTGAAGACGAGTACCTTTGAGAGCTCTTGGAGATTGCGACGGAAAAAGTGATGTGTTGTAGGCTTTGCACTGCTCAAGTGATGTACTTTTCATTCCTTCAGCCCCACTTTTGCAGGAAAGAAAATTCATGTCTTATTAGTATTACTCAGCTAAAGGAACTGCAGAATGTCATTCTCTGCATCTCAGTTTTCCAATATCTTGGCATTCCTTTTTTCATCCTGCTTTGGGATGAAAAGCTTACAATGTTTTAGATATGCTATATGTGTGTGTGTATAAAGCAAAACAAAATGTTCTTCCAGTTTAGATCTGGAATTGCGAAGGTGACATATTTTGACATTTTGAGCAAAATCACATTTTGGCATTTGGAAACAAATATTGATTCATACCAAACTGTTTCATTTCAAAACTGTCATTTCAGTTTGAAAATAGCATTAAAATGGCATTTGCAGCTGAAATGTCAATTTAAAAGAAAACGTTTCAGCTTAAATTAACATACAGGAACAAAACATTTTGATGCACAATTTCCCCTTGTGGGGGAGTAAAAAATATTTTTTGTTGTTGTCAAAAACATTTTTTTTCTGAATTGCACTGATTTTCACTAAACCAGGGTTTCCTACAACAACAACAAAATCTATTTAATGCAAAACAGTTAAACTATTTTAACACTTGGCATTATTGTTCAAACCCAGGCCCAAGTGTGGCCGGACACGGTTGTGCTGCCGCGCAGACCTAGCTAAAATGTTTTCTGGGCTCATCCTTGTGATAGATGCTGATGAAGAGCTGGCACTACCATCTCCATCGCTTTCCTCCCCAATGGACCCCTGCCAAAAATGCACACATCCAGCTCTGAGCTGGTGCCCAATTTCACAAGAGATGATGGCCAGGATTCATCTGCCTGCTCAGGTTCACCCTCTGCAAGATCTAAGAGGCTTCATCAATTATACTGCTTTTGGCTGGAAGGGAATGAAATGGAAAGCGTGAGCTCCTCTGCTGGGTTGGCTTCAAGGTGTCCGTCCTGATCTTACTAGTTCTTTGCTGCGCTCTTCTCAGATTTCATCATCTTCAATACTTATTCCAGCCTCCTTCATGCTCCCCAGCTCTTTAAAGGTTGCTTTTGTTAGTGTCCTCTTTGTGCCCCTCAGGACAGCTTTGAGTTTCCTGGTCAGCACATCTGGCCAGTTGAAGCTGTAAAACAGGGAAGAGAGGAAGAGTTAGCAACCCTGCTTGCCAAGGAATAGCCTTTCGTTTTGTATCATTTTTGTGTCAAACAAAGCAGAAACATTAGATGTTCTCAAAGCCATCAAGAAACATCAGGCAAGGTGGGATGCTGGTTGAGAACTTGCAGGGGTGTGGTGGTCCCAGTAAACCATACAACTGCTGGAGCTGTTGCACGGGTTAATGGGATACATAGAGCTTTCATCCAAGGATACCCCCTTTACAAATATAAATTACATTTACATAAAAACAACCAGAGGGCTTCAGCTGCTCATGAAAAACATTCCTAACTGTGCACCACAAGCCCCATAAAACCCTTAGCTGGTACTAACAGAGGTTCCCTGTTCATCAGCTGGGTTTCTCTGGGTTTGAGGTCATTCACTGGCACCAGTGAGAAATCTGAGGGTCCACCTGCTCTAACAGCCCCATGATCTCACCAAGCCCGAGATGGGATGGGCAGAGAACCAGAAAGCCCTGACATCCATCTCAGATCCAGATGTTGTTTCACTGCCTTAGCCTGACGCTGTTCCGGGGACAATAAGCTCTGCTGAGTACTAGGACTGAAGAAATGGGCTAACTGAGAGGCTACATCTAGATCCAGGCCACTAAACTGATGTGATGGTGTTGAAGAGGATCATTTGCTATGATGCTCTAAGTGTCCCTGGTGTCCAGGTTCTACCACCTGTCAGTGGGCACAGATTTATCATAACATAATGAGGGTTTCAGAGACAAAACAAACATCGAGGACTTGTAGAAGGCCAGAAGCTGAGTGAAGGGCTGGGATTAAGGCAGGTCTCAACTCTGCAGCTGTCCTGTCCTACATAAAGCATCATATGAAATCAAATTTAATGTGTGTAATAGAAGAAAATATGATTCCAGCTGTTGTAAACCAAAAAGAACCAAATTCTAACCCATACCACTAACACCATTGTGATTATAAAGATATTAAAAATCACCACTTGAGAACTTGTTGTGTATATACGTCTGTACGGTTTTAAATTATACACACCATTGTTGCGTACAATGAACAAGCAATTACTTTAGAATAGAAATATACGCAAAACTGACTACATGAAACAGTGATCTCAAGAGTGTAAGATGTGAGGTCTTGAAAGTAGGGGAACGAGTGCTATTAGGCTTAAGGACTATTTATACTAATCATCAATTATTAATAAAGAATTGTTAAGCAGCCTCATGAAACTGCCCTTAATGACAGGACAGGATGAACTGTCTTTAAAGTATCTATTAGATATCTATAAAGTATATACATACACTTTAAAGTATATATAAGACTATAGCAAGGTCAAGTAGCAGCACTGGCACCAGAACCAGGTATCCAGGGTTGACCACTCTGACACCTTGTACTGTAGCACTGCGTAGCTAACGCTTTTTTGTTATCATTCAAGGAAATTGTATTTTATTATTTGACCTAAGGTTCTGCAGATGGTGTTTGATGGTCTGGTCACCTGTGCTTGAGGACTGGCTATCAAATCTGGATGCAACAAGAGAAGAGCCAAGACCTCCAAACTCAGCACACATCATGTTCCCTTCCCTCTCACACTCAGTGGGAGACCAAGGGAAGCCAAGGACAACCAAGGGCGGAAACCAGGCAAGGGATCTAAAGGCAAATTGCTGAATCTTAATGACCCAAATGCATTAATCCAATGTAATTTAGGATTCAGTGGAGGATCCGCCCCGAAAATTCATTCATTGAACTTTACGAGAAAGAGCTGATGCCCTTGTCAAAGATGATCCCAAATGTTTTGCAACCACTAAGGAAACAAGGAAAATAAATGTCTTTTTTTTTCTTTTTTTTTTTTTTTAAGGCCTTTCTGGTGTTGGACAAAGAACATATGCCTTCCAGTGTGTTGCTGGGAGACGTCCCTGCATACCAAGAGAGAAGAAGTAGCTGATGCAGAGCGGAAGAAAGGGGGAAGAGAAGGAAGATATGACGGGGAAAAAAAATCAGTAGAAAGGAGCGTTTGGTTTCTGCAGTTCTGGTTTTAATCTTTGGAGAGATCACGCAGGTAAAATCATCTGAGATTATCCCTGCAGTGGGGCTGAAGGAGTAAACTGTAATTTTATGGATTTTTATGTAAGCGTGGGTTTCACCTTCGAGGACAGAGAGAATCTTTATCAAAAACCCTGTTTTGAATGAGCTTTCAGATCTTAACTGCTGGTCAGCCACACCTTGTTAAGTCTATGGCTTGGCCAGCAAGACGCAATGATTTGAGTGTTTACTGTGTTTCCTGAACGAGAGAAAACCTTGAGGGATCTCCTGTCTGCGCTCATGGGATGAGAGGTCAGAATAGAAGGAGAGGCAAGGTCTTGAGAAAAACAAAAAAAAAAAGGAGAGAAAATAACTTAAAAAATTAAGCCTTGATACTTTTAGGTGATCTTAGACTGGCCTTGTGTCCATGCAGGACACACCACCTGCATGCTTATATATCTAAAGGTCAGCAAAGAACAATACAGGTTTATACGCCACAGGTCCCTCCATAAATACAGCAGCTACCAATCACATTGGGGTGAAATCTCGCCTTTTTGGATTCCGCAATGAACTCTGACTGACTTGCATGGGGTCTCAGTCTCATCTCTAAAGTAAGACCAATCTAGGGATCACAGGGGGTCATTGACCTCTCTGTGCGACAGTTCTCTACTGGGCCTTGAAGGAAAGAGAAAAATCCCTTTCTCCACATCAGAAGCACTGTAAGATGCTAGGGGTGGGATTCAGTTGCCTGAGGATGCTGTCTAGCAGTATTTGAGATGCCATGGTTCATCCTGCTTGGTCTTCAGCTGCTGTTTCATCTTCCAGCCTTGCACAAGTGTCCCTGACAACCATGGTGCTCTAGGCTGAACCTCACTTGCATGGGTGGGTTGGTACGTTCATGTTAAGATCCTGTATCCTACTGCAGGAGAAAGTAGAAGGATCACTAGTGCTAAAGCCAAGAGGTTTATCTCCAGGTGGTGAGGTGTGCTTTGGTGTTCCTCATGCTTTGTTGCACGTTTTTATCAAGATCTGGCCAGAATCATCACTTGTCTTCAAAAACAGCTGTCCACCAAGGAAAACAGAGTCCACACTCCCTCTTTCAAGGTTAAAGGATTCATTTTCTGAGCATGCAGAGCAGAGTTTTGGCCTTCCTCTAGACTCCAGGCCAGAGGAATGCTCCAAAAGTCCTGAGATGGGGATCCTTATCTTATCGCAGCAAGGACTCTGTGAGAATGTTAACAGTTTACAGTTCCAGACTAATAGGACTGTAAATTGAGTGAATGGACTATAGATCACCACATCCGAAGTCCTTGTAGAGCATCCCTTTATTGCTATCAAGGAAAAACAAACTTATTGATGGCATGATCCCTTTCATCATAAATGTCTAAGACAGACTAGCTGGAAACATCACTAAGCCACCAAGCAGGCACGTGGGAATAAGTGGCTGTTGAGGACATAATTGCCTCCACTGAAAGCTTTGTGCACACCAGAAGGATTGAACTAGGACTGCTGAAAAGCTCCAGGTATAAATGCCTTATCGATTTTTCTGCTGTTTCCCATGAATTGAGCCAAGCGGGCTAACGAGGACCTTCTGTTCTCCATAATATACTGCTAATCAGCCCTGCTTCAGTGCAGAAGTTTAAGTCTGTGGGTGATATATGTGCTAAATATTTTACTATCGGTATACGTGCAGTTTTTGTCAAGCAGGGCTAACCCAAGTGAGAGAACCTCTTTGTCTCTGGCCTTGGAGGAGCAGCTTGTGCTCATAGGTGTGGATCAGCAGGGTGGTCTTCTGTGCCTTGGAGCTTATATTTAGTAGTGAGTGTTCACATATGGTAGTGCTTATGCAGATCTCTGCACAGTGTGTCCCTTATTTAAATCTTTTTTTAAATGGGAAATTTCTACCCAGCTCCTAGAATAGGGAGAGCCTCCGACAAAAATTTAAAAATCACTTAAGGGAGATAGAGCAGCCTAGTAACACCCCCTGAATCTTTAAAAGTTGTGGTTGGGAAAGACTAACACAGCGAAAAGTGCTCTGCTGGGTTTTATCCTTGTGAGAAAACTGGATGGAGCTTTAGTCTTTGGAGTAATCTATCAGCTTGATATGGTGTAGCTGAGGGGTTTGTAACCAGCCTATGTCTCAGGAGCTTTATCTAAGAAAGTGGAAATTAAGTAAAAGTTAGGTCAGAGGCACTGAATAGAAGCATTACTGTTGCTTTTGGAGCTATTATTAAAAAACCCGACCATACAGCATTTTCATAGGACATCAGACCCTCTATGTCCATGTGTGGGTGTGCAGGCTTATAGGACAACCTTGCTCTGGTAGCACCTATTTGATCAGGCACCTCAGGTCATGCTGTTATACTCCATGTAACTTCTGAATTCCAACCAAATCCTCCTAAATCCACGTTTATTTCTCATACCAGTAGGTACCATAGTGATGAATAACAGAGCTGCGTCCTGTTTCATGTCATGAGATATGGAATTACGCTAGGCAGGAGATGTACATTGCGGGAAAGCAACAACAGGCAATTTGGATTCTTCCAGGCTTGAACTCCAGCTTTATCTCTGTGTTTACCATGGACTGGGCTCTTCCTGGCACAGTGCACATCGACATCCAGTGGATCGATAATACACTGCAGGTAAACACAGTTATACTGTACGTCTTTCAGGAATGAATGTGATAACAGGTCACGAATTTGCTAGGAAATCACCCAACAAGGCTACTACTTTCTCTAGACAGCTTTGCCGCTCTTCTGAGCACCTTTTGAATGAGACACTTTAAAACAACAATACATATTTTTGACCAAAAAAA
>VYXH01007627.1:189355-204323 GCA_013397275.1 Burhinus bistriatus
CACTAAAACCAGCAAAGTGCAGACAAATAACACATAAGCAGACACTAAGCAGCAGAGCTACGGTGGGACTGTCCTACAGCTACTACCTCAGATCTAGGCCCTTTTGCCAAGGAGTTTTTCAGCTTTCCTCCTTTTGAACTCTGCAATTTCTTCCGAGGGTAACCCATGAGCTCTACACCTGCAGTGAACATGTAGGCCATTAGAGAAAGAACCAGTTCAGTTTCATCTGCAATAAAGAACAGACCGTAACGGAGAGCGAGTGAAAGGTAAGCGTCTTCTGGTGTGAAAAACGAAAACAAATATTGGGCTTGGTTCCGATTTTATTTATTCCCCTCTTGTGTCACTTCATCTCGACTTATTGCGCAGGGTGAGGTTAGCTAGTTTCATCTTAAGTGTCCCAAAGTTAGGTGCCTGCTCTAAGAGAAGCATCTTTTGTAATCTGTATAGCCAGGCACTTCCAGAGGGCTCTTGGCACATCTTAGACACTTCTCCCAGGACAAGATCAATGACTTTGTTGATTGAGGAGCACAAACTAGATATCTATCATGGTTGTATCCAGAATCTATTAGACGAGATGAATCCTGGGAGAATTATTCCATTATTCCTCTGATCCTCCCCCTCATTCATCAAAGGGAAGAGCAGAACAAAACTGCTGTGAAGATCTTGCCTTTGGTTAGTTCAGCTCCTGCCTCGGTGTCTTTTGGTCTTCCAGGAGTGTTGCTTTCAGAAACTCTCAGCTCTCAAAGCTATGGGCACATTTCCAAATGGAAATCCTATTTAACTGTCCCTAGAGACAACCAGTTTTCCCTGAAAGCTTAGCACAAATTTAACAGCGTTTCCCAAGGGAGATCGGAGTCAAGTTTCAGCTCTTTTGCCAATTTTGTCCTACAAGTGGAAACATCCAACCAAGCTGTCCTTCCATGCCTTACCTAAATCCTCAGTTCTGGAAACATCTTCCCTTTTTACAGAAACATTGATCCATGTTTATAAACCCTCCCATGAGTGCTGGAGCCTTTAGGGCTGGGTCCCAAGGTCAGGGAAGCCAGGAATATATAATCCTGATGGGCCGAATGAGGAATGGCTTCTTCTGGCAATCTACAACTCAGGTGGGATTCAACTCTCTGAAATCTAGCTATCTGCAACAGACATGTCTCCATCTTAGCCAAATATCTTGGGCTCTCTTCTGAGCCAGTGGAGGGAAGCAGGCACTGCTGGACCACAGCGGGGTTTTATCCTGAAGTAGATGTCCTCTGTGGGGCAGAAGAGCTGCATCTAAAAGTGCCTGTTTCTCTGCATTGAGACACTAAAAGTTGTGTAAGATGACCAGCTCAGATGGAGGTGTCTATGCTCGAGGTAAATAACTTTTAATAGGAGGAAATCCTACCAGCTGGAGGGGGAAGAAGAATACTTTGTCTCCGTCCCCTTTATGCAAGCAGTAGCAAAATTCACATGGGTACACGCAAGGGGCTTGTTCTTTGAGTCCACCCAGCAGGACTTCATCCACAAGGGAGTGGAGGAGGTTGCTGCTTGTTTCTGCACAATAGTGCAGCAGGTTGTGACCCACAGAAGGTGAAGACCTGACCAGAGTATTTGGGGATCAAGTGCAATATCGATTTGCCTGAGCTCCATCTCCAAACACTGCTCACACAAATATCAAATAACCCTTTGATAATGACTTGACTTTCACCCACGGCACAATAACAAGAAGAAAGATCCAGTGCCAACAGCACTGATGCATCTCTGTGGCTTTAAACTAAAAGAGGGAATATTTAGACTAGATATAAGGAAGTAATTTTTTACACTGAGGGTGGTGAGGCACTGGCCCAGGTTGCCCAGAGAGGTGGGAGATGCCCCATCCCTGGAAACATTCCAGACCAGGTTGGATGGGGCTCTGCGCAACCTGATCTAGTTGAAGATGTCCCTGCTCATGGCAGGGGGGTTGGACTAGATGGCCTTTAAATGTCCCTTCTAACCCAAACTATTCTATGATTCTGTGATCTCCTGAACTCACTGATGTCTGAGCAACTGGAGAGGGCTGATCCATCCCATCTCGCAACCCCCCTCTGTCTGAAGTCAACTGTTGTTTTTCCAAGGTCGTCTCTTCCCCCCACCTTCTTTCCAAAGCCATCAGGAGAAAATCTGTAAGGTCCTACACCCCAGCTCTCTCGACTGTTAAGGAATTTGCCTTCTCTTTTCTGAATGTGGTGTGTTACAAGGATTTTTTTCCCAAGCATTGGAAACACAAGCCCCTGGTTTGAACCTCAGGAAGCCGACACAACTTCTAGTTCCCAGTTACAGAGGGAAAGGCTCAGAATCCTAGCCAGAGCACCTTTATGACTTGGCCACTCTGTACCCTTTGGTGAGAACAACTGCAGTTCAAATTGCCTTGAGACCTGGGTCATACGGATGAAGACACAGTCTTCTCTGCCCTCCTTTCTCTTTCTCTTACCCCCGCTTTGCAGAAACCCGTTTGCTGGAGCAATGCGTACCCTACTGCAAGGCGCAGGTATCCTGGGCAGCCCATTACATCTCAGCTCTGTGCTCCTGCTCCAGCCAGCCCTGGAGCCCTTTCACTGACTGCTTCCCACACACCTTTGTCTTTAAACCAGTCAGAGTTGTCTCTGGGGTTACTTGTTTCTGAGGTGGTTTATTTTATTTTGACCCACGTTTCATTGTACTCCAGTTTTTCTCACTTTAAATGGTTGGTAGCTTTGTAGAGGCAGTTGGCTGGGGAAAGAGGAGACTAAAGGCAGCTCTGAGATACTCTTCCCTCTTGTCCCTCAGCACTGTTGTTCAGAAAAGCGCTTTTGGGCTGCTATGTAATGAGAAAGCCTGTTTAGATGGCACGAGGGAGAGCAGTGTACCCTGATAGAATAGAGATCTCACTTGGCCAGCCCATGCAGGGGGTACAACATCATAAAAATGTTCCTAGCTCCTGTTCAGGCAGCTCAGATCACTCGTCACTGGGCTTCCCTCTGCTTCTCTTTTCAAGGGGAGTGTGGGCAGATCCAGGGAGAAACACCCCCAAAGGAACTCCTGCAGCCAGGACCTACCCTAGACAGCCTCTCCTGCTGCCAAGGTGCTGATTGCTGCTCTCTGTCCCTCCGCAAAAACATCCTTCAAAGGGACCTTCACCTCCCGCTTCACCTCCCAGTCTGTCTGGGGGAGAGAGGAGAAACTACTGGGCACATCTGGGTACGCCTCAGCCATGCCTGAGGCCATACCTGCAAGCCAGAACACGATCCACAAAGCCAGCCAGGTCCTGAGCACAGTTTCAGAACTATCTTTCCCTAAATCCATAGAAATACCCTTGGAAGAAAGGGTAATGCCTTGAATCACATCTTCCAGCCAAAAAAACACCACTACCTGATTTTGCTTCCTTTCTGAACACCGCATTTAGGGTTTCTTGCTATCAGCAGTAATTCTCTAATCTAATATTCCAGCCAATTCTCCCAGAAACATCAGCATGCTCAAAAAGCGTTTGTTTAAATATAGCAGCTGGAGCAACCACATTCCAAGTCAGAGACACTTGTTCAAAGGGAGATAAGTCACTGGCTTTCTTTCCCTTTTTCCCCTCAGTCAGATTTCAGAGAAAAAATTCTTCTTTCTGACCTGCATTATGCCATAGCCATGACCAGAATATTCTTTTTTTTTTTTTTTTTCCATTTTGCTGTTGTGTTGGGAGTTCAGAAATAGTTCAAAAAGAAAGCATTGACTGTGAAGCAAAAAGCATCTGTCCTGACATCAGGTGATCAAGCCTATGAGCCAGAGGATGCTTTGATTTCCCCAAATAACTCTTGTTACATGTTATATAAAGTTTATTTGTGAAATGTTATGATGCTGTTACATAATTCCAGCAATGTAAGGACAACAAAAGTTTTTTGCTCCACAAACTCTTTTATTTCTGATTTAAAAATGCTTTGGGTGGGAAAACTTCAAATAGGAGCCTGAATGGAAATCCTTTCGCTTATTCCCCCTGAGAAACACATCAGCAGCAACAGCAACACTAGAAACTCTCTACTGATCGTCTCCCACCCTGACAGGGTGCCCCAACACAGACAAAGCAATGAGAGCCTTGTGCTGGGTAGCAGAAGAAGTCATGTTGTCCTAATGGGTATCACTTTCCTGGCTCGTAAAAAGATGTTTCTCTTCTGGTGTTGGGAGATGGATTCTTTGAGTACCCTTCACTGCTTCTCACCAATTTTATCTTCAAACAAGGACCTCAGTGCTTCCTTGAGGGCTAATCCTTATATATGTGAGGACGGGAGAGTCTCAAAACTTCCTCCTACTCACGTCTGCATCTTAAGTTTTAGTGATTTCTCAAGTCAGGTTATACTTATCATCATGGATGGTGGTGGGCTAGATACTCTATTGGCCCTTCTGGACTTAAGACCTACTGTTTGATTTCATACAAGAGAAGGGATCTGGGTTTGATGGTAAAAATCCAAAACTCTCATATGTTCTTTCCCTGGGCACTGGGTTCACGGTTAAAAACCCTTGCGAGGACCCACGATCTGTATCTTTCTTCACTGAATTGTATTCTTTCTTCTTTTTTTTTTTTTTTTTTTTTTTTCCCTCCAGTTAACTTTCCTAGCTAATTTAAAACAGAGTTAGAAAGGGAAAGTTTCTAGATAAAACTACCTCCTGGGATAGAGGCCTCCTGCTGCTTGAAAGCGCAGTATTCAGTACCAGAGCAAAGGATTTCTGAAACAGGATGGTAAAAGTTGGAAAGTCAGAAGACCAAGTATGTCACTCATCTCCTTGGAACTGCAAATGAACGTGATCCTGGCTCTTGGGGTTTTTTTCTGAATTTCTTTAGCTATTGATTTTTCCCTAGTGCTAGATATTTCTTCAGTGCTTTGCTAAATGCATCTGTGATTTAGTTCGGGTCAGGTTTGTATCTGCTAGATTTGTGTAACATCATACCTTTGCTGCTGTTTTGGACAAGACAAGCACTCCACCAGCGCTGATGAGGTGCTGCTTGTCCCAGAGCATCGCAGGATGCCAGCTTCCAATATCCCACATTTAGGAACTAGCGACTTTGCGCTTTTTGCACGGCTGCTCTTCAGCCTCAAAACTAGTCTCCTGGTGTACCCTCAAAAAAAAACCTCACAGCCTTCCTTCAAACCTATCTGACTGTGAAATGTCAACAAAATATCTATCCTACGGGTAGGCTGCTGCTCGACTGCTCAATATGCTTGGTTTTGCTTTATTATCATTTTGTTGCACCTTCTCTACGTCCACCCCAATCTGCTGTTATTTCTTGTGGCAGTATCAGGCTTTTGTGGAAAGCTTTTTTTCTTTGCCCTCTGTGGCTATTGCACAATGGAGCCCCAACCCACAAGATCCTGAGATACAGCAATACAAATCCTAACAAGCTGCAAGGAAGAAGGAGAAATAATATTCCTTACAAGGCAGACCTCTGCCAGGGGAGGTGTAGAAATTTGCCTTGGAGCAAGGAAAGGACTAAGGAACCTATTGAACTGTCCGCCCTGTTCTACGTGATGCAAGGTTAACCTCAAGCTCCCACATAAAGCAGGTAAAACTGAGATTTAACCAGACCTAGAAAGAAGGAGGCTATCTTTCACAAAGGAAAATTCTCTGGGGCAGGAGCCAGCACTGCAATTTGGACATTAAACTTTCGCTTTCCCTGTGTCCTGGGACTACTACTGAACCTCCACTCTGTCCTGTAAGAAGATCATGTGAAGGAAGGGGTTTCTTACTTGATTTCCAGTAAGATCTTTGCTTCTGAAAACAGATATACAGACCCTAAGCAGCTTGACCTAAGGCTAATTTTAAGAATAGCCTTTTAGTTCATTTGATTTTATGGGTGGTTGGAAGAAAGCAGGGGTGGTAAGAAGCGTATTAGGTCTTCTAAGTGAACTACCTTTCTTCTTAATTAAAATGGTTTGTATCCTGTGTGAGCCATGTCAGCCCCAGCACTTCGGTTTTAAGAGTCAAGTGCGTTTATCTGGACGTCCTTACACAACTGTAAAGGTACAAAAACGTGGTGCAGGCAGTGGAAATCAATGAGAATGTTCCAGTTAATGTTTCCAATAAGACTGTAATTGGGATTAAACAGAGAGGTTGATGAAAATCTATTAAATTCAAATTATGTAGGTGTAATAATTGTTCCTCTGTTAGTCATTTGGTGGTAGCTTGAGGTTCTTTACTAGACAATCAGATGTATTCTCTCCGCAATTTCAGCGATACCAGAAGAGGTTGTTATCACAGTATTTTACTGGACCACTAGTATTAACCCAATCACATAATTAAATATTCTTCCATATTTTTAAGTTTGCTGAAGTTTGGTTTCTAACCTGCATATAAACTCAGCTTTGTAAGGTCAAGGTCCGTTCTCCAGGTCTCGGGTGCTAAGACTACTGCAAGCACAAAAGGATAACGAAGCTTGATTTGTCCCTAGACATCTATGAACAGCTCTGTGAGCTACTTGATTGTAGATCTGCTCATGACTGCCTACCAGAGCTGGAAAATTGCCTTCTCATGTCAAGAAATCCTGCCAAGGACTATGCTTACAGCTTTGATTGGCTGATGGGTTTTATGTCTTGGGAAATAATAGGAAGTTAGCAATTTTTTAATGTTACCTGCTGTCTTTTCCACAAACCCACTGCAGTGCAGGCCTGAAATACTCCATATCTCAAAGGCTATGACTTGGCACAGCAGTAAGAACCATTAACAGACCATGAGTGAAACTAAGCTCATCAAGTTGTCCAGGTCCATATGAGTTCCAGGACATAACTGGTGAGGTCGAACACAGATCCAGAGATCGTAATGAAGATAAAATAATTTTTCTTAGGACTACTTTGAGCCCTTTCTTCACGCAGAACTTCCACCTCTAGGATCTGACCCTTACATCAACCCATGGCCCACAGGTTTGCATTTCCATAGTACGGACATGAGACCAAGCACAATTTATCAACCTTCTCTTAATAAGTACCACTTCTCAGCAAGACCACCGCAACTGCCCATCTGCAGATGTTTAGGCCAGCCAAGTCACAAAATAAAGCATGAGATAAAAGCAAATGCTCATGGACCTCATGGAAAGGAAAAAACTAAATAGAAGATGAGTTGCTTCAGTACAAGGCGAAAAGATCAGTAGAAGAGGAATTTATGCAGTAGCTCCTCCTTCAGCTCAAAAACCTACAGATGAGGAAATCCCTATGGAAGTCTATGAGGCAGTGACTTGAAAACACCGTATTGGCCAGTAAGAGAGAGACAACTTTCAGCCTGTCATAAACTGGCACAAAACTGAACCATCACGATAAGGCTGGAAAAACAGGATGTAGTGTCTGATACCTATCTGTTAATAATAGCACAGCCTATGCATGAGCCAGTTCTCCAAATACTGGCTTTGCTTGAACATCCAGTTACTTCGTTCTGTCATTTGACTTTTGACATCTACAGGGTATAGCTTTCATTTCGACCCTTCAGTAGGAGAGATTCAGTTTCGGATAACCTTGCTTTTTCCTCTGATTACTTTCACATTCTTTCAACTGCTGTACGATGATATATGGGGACACAAATACTGCAAAAGAACAGTGAAGATCAGGGCCTTGGAACAAGAGCAGAAGATCACCTCCTGCTCTGCAGTACTACTGGTCAATTCTTCTGAGGTTGCTCAAGAATGCTCAAGATCCCCTGATCCTGGGAACGTGAGAAAATTTTTTGCTTCCTCTTATTGTCCCCCTGGACCTGACACATTTTCTGTCATTTACAATCCATGTTTAGAAACAGCTCAGGCCTGCATAAGTCTGACTTTGGCACACATGACCAGAGGACGGGCTCTTTGAGGATTATGGAAAGAACCTCAACAAGTCAACAGAGTCCTAACATGTGACTTTTAGATGGTAAAACCAAGATAAGAAGAACCTACTCTCAAGGCAGAAGTCTTGGTGCTTCCTTGGTTGCAGGGGAAGTCAGAGCCAAAGTAAAAACAGACCCTCTTAGCTGTCAGACATCTGTCTCTGAGCTAGTCACTGTAGGACCTCTTTAGAGTCCACAAAACAGGCATCTTGCAAGGGCGATTCATCTTCTAATACAGACCTCCAAGCAGGCCAGTCAAATCTGACCCCTGAGCATGTATTTCTCTCTGTTGACTATAAAGGCAGTCAAGGTTGACTAGCTTTAATGTGGGTGACTACACTGTTCCTGTCAAACAAATCCCACTCCTGGTTTTTATGTCCTGACCACAACATCCTTTCCAGGCGTACAGCATGTGGCAGCCAAACAGGGAGTGCTCCGTTTGCAAAGTCAGGCATTGCAAAGCTACAGAATGGTTTAATGAATTTCAAGCGCTCGATCTTTGCTCACCGCCGCTTGCATGGAGGCAACATCATTGAGTCTTTAACTACATAATGGTGCCATGTTTTTACCACACAAATTCTCCTTATTGTTCTATTCGAACGAACAGTGCTACAGGGAAGGAAGATGTTTACATGGTGAATGAGGCTGGTGTTTTCTGCAGGAGTTTGGTGGAAGGAGAGAAAAATCTGAGTGTCACCCATACACTAATGATACCAGAGTTATGAAAACGTCTCTACATGTGCGTCTCCCATACACACACAAAGTAGGAAGGGGGTTCAGGAAAGAACTCTCTGGTGCTCCATCTCCAAGGGACTATAGGGGGGAAGCAGCAAGTTTCCATGCCACTTCTTGGGAACTGCGATTAAGGAGAGGAGCTGAAGAAACCACATGACTTCTGAGTCCCAGTACTATGCTTGAAAATGTAAGTCACCTAAGGAAAATGATGCAAATTTTGCAAACAGGTACCATGGAAAGGCAGCTATTCATCCTGTGAACTCCAGCAAGGACCTTTTAGTGAATGTATTGAACAGTGATGAAGTCACACTTACCCTGGCTTTATTTCAGGAGGTTTAGGTAAGGGCTTCAGAAAGCCTTTTTTCCCAACTAGCCAATATGTGTCTTCTACTCCTTTACCCTAAAATAAAAACAAAAATCCAGATAAAAAGCAGCTTTCTGACCACCCTCTTCTCAATACGTAGCGTCCTCACCAAGTTTCTGAGCGCTTCATATATATCCAGACACGGAGCATGGTGGGAAGTCTTGGGCTCTCCTTTACAATGGTTCAGGGATGATTTGAATTTCACTATCCTAAAAGAGGGTGTCTTGTTCAAACTGTTGTCTACAAATGACCCTCATTGATCTGAGTCATTGAAACTACACAGCTTAGCAGAAATGAGAAACTACAGGATCTCTAATCATCTTACTTGGCAGCACTAACATCATTAATTGAGGGATTTTACAACTGTTGTTGGGCTGAGTATCAGACTCATAACTTCCTCTCCCACCACTAGATGATTTAGCTTTCAAGGTGAGATGCACCTGATGAAATGCAGGCATCTGTATCAGACTCAATCATCCTTGACTGGAGAAGTGAAGGAAAACACATTTCTAGGGCAACATTCATCTTCACATAAACTGGACCCTGAAAATAAGTCAGGTTAATAATTTCCTAAAGTTCCAATTTATCTCCACTAACTATGTAAAGGTGTCTTTCCATTGACTAAACCTGGAATAATTACCTCAGATCTCCACATGCAGACAGGTGAAGTCGGGTGAGATGATTCCACTTGTCAAGAAAGACTGTTGAGGGACCTTGGGCCATATTCAGACCTCTTACTGGAGGTGTTTAAGGCAAGCAAAGCTCCTACCTCTGTCTATTGACTATGTAAGGGGACAAGTGATGTTTTCAATTATTTAGTGTCGTCTTGTTTGGACGCTGTGAAAAGTAGCAGCTTCTGTCAAGGGTGGACTAAATAGAGTCCTAAAGAAATACTTAGATCCAGCACATATAGCTAATTATTCGATCCCATGGTCCTTCAAGAATTACCTCACGTACTGAAACAACTGATGGGGACAATCTGGGGAGGATCCAGCAGAAGAGTGGTGGATGAAGGCCAAACAAGAGCTTAATATGAAAATTCGTTAAGCAAGAAGGTTCCCCTGTGAAGGATTTCGCACAGCCCTGGCCTTCTTACCTTCAGTTCTGTTTTTCCCCTAGGTACGATTTCATAGCCTTCGTTTAGGCTCCGAAGCGTGTCCACTGTACTTTGGCTGACGTGAATTCTGTAAGCTGGGAACGGAAAGCAAAACAGCTGGATCACTACATTGCACACACATGCTGGGAATTCCCCACTGATTCATACTGGCAAGGAAAAGTCCTCCGAGTCATGCAGGGGTGTAGCTGGTGTAGCTGCATGGTGCGCCTCTACGTAGAGTATGATGCTGATGGATGGATCCTTCCATGCAGGGCTGTAACGAGCCCAGGGTGAGAGGAGATCTACTCTGGGGACTTCCTGGAGAAGGATACCAAACACTCTAAGTATAGAAGTCCAGCTTTTAATCCGGTACCTAAAGGGTGCCTACAGGAAAGCTGGGGAGGGACTCTGGATCAGGGAGTGGAGCCAGAGGACGAGGGGTAACGGTTTTAAACTGAAAGAGGGGAGATTTTGATTAGGTATTATGAAGAAATTTTTCATTCTGAGGGTGGTGAGACACTGGCCCAGGTTGCCCAGAGAAGCTGTGGCTGCCCCATCCCTGGAGGTGTTCAAGGCCAGGTTGGACGGGGCTTTGAGCAACCAGGTCTAGTGGGAGGTGTCCCTGCCCATGGCAGGGGGGTTGGAACTAGATGATCTTTAAAGTCCCTTCCAACCTGAACCATTCTATGATTCTATGAAAATAAGGGCACAGAGATGACAGCCCCAACTCTTGCCTCCCCTCTCTGCTTCTGTGCCTGCAAGAAGCCAAAACACCAGAGTACCTGATCCTGCATCCAACGCAGCCGTTACTCACAAATTACACATCTTTCCGCCAGTTAGCCCCATTGTCCTGATAGGCTGGCACGATACAGGCTGTTTTGACCGCGATTTTGCAACCAAAATTTACACCCTCATACAAAGAGAGCTCGTGCTGCCTATCCAGGGAATATCCTTCTGGGATTCTAGGATACCTAGTAGAGTATGTGGGATTTATGCAGCCAATGCAAACTTTTCGTTTTAAATTGTTGCATGCAATAACCAGCATAACTAGGTAGCAAGAAAGAAAAGAAAAATAACCAATTGTCCTGCTCCAGACACCCAACATCATTTGAAAGTTGGGATGCAGAGCAGAGAGATGGAGTTTGCAAGGGGGAATAATGCAAATGTGGCTGTGCATCTAGATCCAGCTGGGTTTTCCAGTAATTGATTCCACCCAGAGCTGCCATTAACAGTCTATGAACAAAAAGGGCAAAGGTGGAGATCTTTATCAAATTCCCATCTCCCCCAGCTTGTTTTACAGTCACTGCTGGAACTCACTGAAATTTCTTGCTGTTCTGTTGGCGTGAACAAGCCAAGGAATGTTTCTAAAACATTTTCCTCCCAAATAGTTTTCTTTGTTGTTGTTTTTGTTGAACTTTTGTTTCAAAACTGTCAGTCACATTCCCTTCCCCCTTGAAGGACGGGGGATAAACCAATTAATTTTTTTTTGCAGAATAATCGGAAAGAAGAACATCAGTTCAAATATGCAGAGGAAGACCACACAGCTTTGAGCTACATTTCCCGAGGCACTAACCTACAACTTTCCTATTATTATGTATCTATATACATTTCTATTAATATATAATGATACTCCTGTATCTGCAGTGCTCCTGCTGCCTCCAGTTTCAGTGGGACTTTGCACTTCCAAGGGTCTAAACCTTGAGATTCTTCAAATATCTGTCTTGCCATTAGAAATCTGCTATCAAAGTATTTCCTCCATTCCACTGCTTTCCAAATGCAATGCATGCCTCTTAAAAATAAGCCAGCCATAATCCCAAGAAAGGCAATTTTCCTTAATTAATGATTAGCCTAATTGTTAGTCTTAATTAGTCTAATCAAAATCACTAGAGCTAGAAATGTGAGGATTGTATGAAAGAGTGAAAAAGTTACAATGTGGTATATATACTGCAGCATATTTCTAGCCTGGCAAGACCTCAAGATTTTAATATTAAGTATCACAAAATTCATGTAGTTTGTAAACTAGTCTTAATGGGTAATTTCTTATAGCTGTTGAAAATATCAAAATGGAGACCAGGGATTAAAATGTAGAAGGCACTGCCTTCGGAAATCAACCTGTACTGATAGCCTGGACATCACAAGCAAATTCGAAATTCATCCAGGACTCTGACACTGCCTTCCCTAGCTGTCCGCTCTGTCACCCACAGTTCACCCACTATGATTTACAGATCCATGTCTTAGCAAGGACACCAAGAAAAACCAGATCTGGGTACACATATGACTGAAACGCAGGTAAATGTTCCTTCCCTACCACCTCTTTTTACACGTCTGGAAGGCTCCAGCCATGGGACAGTAAGAACCAGCTGAGAGATGGTATTGTCTTATCTGCTGCAGCTGTTGGTTCTGTGGGTGTAAACTTGCCTTTTATAACTGGAAGCCTCAGAAAAATAAAGGCAAGAACTTGAGGGGAAACATAGCATGAACATCAACCCATCAAGAAAACACAAAGAGGAAGGGAAGCTGAAGGATTTTGTTAGGACCTGCCAACTCGTGGCATTGTTATTGCTGACAAATGAAGCCATCACTAATGATGTCCTTAATTTTGCAGGACATTGTTGCCTGTGGTCTGCTTTTCTCTGTCTCCAGCGTGGTGGAAGCGGTGCCCACATGTGCTTCAACCCTGGCCATGACAGGTAAATGCATTATCTTATTGTGCAAGAAGAGCTCTGAATTAAGGGTTCTCAGCACCGACTGAAAGCAAGAGCCAACCCATGTAGGAGAAATCTAGGACAAGATGCATGTTCATTGTGGTTGAAGGGATCCAAATCAGAGGACTGTAGCTGGAAGGTAGGGTATTCAAGCTGACCTATGATGGCAAAGCTGATGACCGCTCCTCCAGGCTGCTTTGAATTTTGTCATTTGACTTGCACCTTTCTTCAGAGCTGATTCAGTTGCAATGCTCATAACTAAAGATGCGCATTTCTTGGTCTCTCTTGAGAAGTTTGTCACCCACCCTCCCCAAGGGACTGTCCCACATACTCACGCAGGCCCGTGGACTCCATTCGTGATGCCGTGTTCACCGTGTCTCCAAAGAGGCAGTACCGTGGCATGGTAAGCCCCACCACGCCGGCCACGCAAGGCCCTGAAAGACATGTCATCTGTATGACCCAGAAGGAATTGCACAAAGTAAGGGCCCCACTGACAACCAAACCTAATCCTCTCCTCTGATATTCAAAAACCACTTGGGAACAGAGGATTTTTAAAGATCTCATTGGCCTCGATGCTTGTTACAAGCAATCAAAAATTAAGCATTGCTCTGGATTGCACATTGGTGTTTTACGCCTGACAAAGGTCTTGTGTGGTAGGACCTCAGTTCACCATCATCTGGGAGAAACTTGTTCAGAGTTCACAGAAGCTCAAGGACTACTGCAACCTCATTTTAAAAAGGCCTCCTTTTCCATCAGAAAAAAATAAAGTTCAGATCCTGTGGCATGCCCTGTGTCCCAGCGAAACAGGACTGAAAATCAGCCTTGGACATCCAGGGATGCTGGCAGGACGCTGGACCACCCTGTGTCCCCTCCTTGGAAAGGAAGACATCATTAGCTCTCTTGTCTAGCCAAAAACTGTCTATTTTTCCTCTCTCTCATTCTTTAGATGAGATCCACTCCCTTCCAAATGAGCTCCCAAAGAACCAGTGCCAAGTTCTCAGGGAGATGTATGCATGCAGGATTCACACGAACATGCACACACGCAGAGATAAAACATGTGACAGGCAAACAGCACAGACAACTGTCATCTGGGGCACTTGGGTTAGCTAATGTTTGGACTGTGCTCTGAAGGATGAGATGCTAAATTTCATCACCCACAATTTAAAACATCAGGCTTGCAAAATAAATGAAAAAAAAAAAAAAAGAAAAAAAAGAGAAAAGAAAAAAAAAAAAAGAGAATGCTCTCAGCAATGTATGGAGGTGTGGGGCTTCCCGCAGAAAAAAGACAGACCTCTTTGCATTTTACATTACATGCATGTATGTCATATGTCTCTTCAGGCTCTGCCTGCCTTTTCAATTTCATGATCCTTCTGGATTAAGATTTAACAAAACTGACATGTAGGAAATCTTTTCCCATGCAAGGTTACAAGAGATGTGAAAGTAGTCCATCATCCACAGTAGCTGAAATTGTGCTCTAGATAGGGTTTTTCATAATATGAAAAGTTGTAAGTTAAAATGTTTTTTAAATAATGTAATAATAATAATAGTAGTCGTAATAACAACAGTAATAATAATTGTAGCCTAATTACAAAATCACAGAATCACAGAATCACCGGGGTTGGCAGGGACCTCTGGAGATCATCTAGTCCAACCCCCCTGCCAGAACAGGGTCACCCACAGCAGGTTGCACAGGATGGTGTCCAGGCAGGTTTGGAATGTCTCCAGATATCGGAGACTCCACCACCTCTCTGGGCAGCCTGTTCCAGTGCTCTGCCAGCCTCAAAGGAAAGAAGTTCCTCTTCATGTTTAGATGGAACTTCCTACATTCAAGTTTGTGCCCATTTCTTCTTGTCCTTTCACTGGGCACCACTGAAAAAAGACTGGTGGCTATCTTGCCAGCACCTGCCCTTAATTCAGAATTAATCAGTTACTTGGTTTAGGACAATGTAATTTTATTGTGATTTTAGCTTTCTTTGTTACAAAAACTGATTCTTCATATAGTTTTCAGATACACCTTAAGGGCAATGAAACTCTGAAAGCTATGGGGAACTTTGCAGGAACCCCTCTTGCTGTGACCTCTGAAAAGTTGTTGCTGCAGAGTCCAAGTAACAGGATTTTAATATAATTTACAGAGGATGCAAGCTGAGAGGTAAGACAGATTTTAACTCCTGCCTGACGAAGCATCACTTGCTTAAAGATCAAAAAAAAAAAAAAAAAAGAGAGGAAAAATATTCACCACAAAAA